>JBAIZL010000001.1:158508220-158668220 GCA_036971475.1 Prosapia bicincta
ACCCCAATACCACAAAAATAATCAAAAATAACAAATAAGACAAGTTACTTAAGATTAAACCCTTATGTACATTTCGATGACCATGTCATCATCATCAGAGGGTCTAGTTACAAAACACAATCTAGCACACAAGAAGTTACAAACTAGAATGATACCAATCGTTCTCCGCGGTCTCTATATATAGGCGTGAGGTAAGCTCCGCCCCCTCTCCGCCCTCGACCGACAAATAACGATCGGCCATCAGGAACCAAATAGGTTATGTCAAAAATTACATTATAATAATACATATGTAATAAAAACTACAGCAATAACAATTAATAAACTAAAAGTAATTAGATTAAAACATCGTAATTTGAAGAAAGCTATTTAAGTAAAGTATATAATGGTGAGTAAGGAATAGGTCCTTTATCTGCATTCATTAATTTACAATTTGATTTGACTATGAAAACACTTTCATAACTATTAAGTAACTTTTTTGAGTTTATACATTTAGCTAAAATAACATTTTTATCTAAATCATGCTGATTACTAAGGACATGTTCTGCTACACTTGATTTTTCAGGTCTTTCATATTTAATATGGGCAAGATGTTCTTTAAATCTGGTTACAATTTTTCTTTTAGTTTGACCTATATACATCTCGTTACAAGTACTACAAATTATCTTATAAATACCTGATTTTTCCAACATTGGAATTTTATCTTTCGGGTTACACAATAAATGCTTGAGTTTATTTTGAGTTTTATAGGCTATCTTAACATTTACCTTTTTAAAAATAGAGTCTAACCCTTTTGTTAAAATATTATCGAAAGGTTAACTAATAAAAGTACATTTTTTAACTTCTTTTTGAAGAGTGGTAGTTGTGTTCAAAACATATTTTAATCTTTGTTTTCTAACAATATTATCTATAATTTTAGCATCAAAATCGTTATATCTAGCCACTCCTTTGATATAATTAATTTCCTTATAAAAACGTCTAGGACTAAGTGGTACATTGATAGCTCTGTTAACCAAACTGTTAAATGCTGCTATTTTATGTGTATAACAATGGTTGGAACTATTTAAAATATATCTGTTATTGTTAGTAGGTTTCCTGTAAATATCAAATTCAATTTTTTCATGATTTTTAATACACAGAATATCTAAAAATGGTAAACGATTATTAGTTTCTAATTCATAAGTAAACTTAATGGAACTATGTACACTATTAAGTTGGTTTACAAAAACATCAACATTACATTTACTGCTATCAAAGATCGCAAAAACATCGTCAACATATCTTAACCAAATCCTAGGAAAATAAGTAATACTATTCTTTAAGTTTTCTTCAAATCTGCTCATAAAAAGCTCAGCAATGAAAGGAGACAAACTGTTACCCATAGCAGTTCCATCACATTGTTTATAAAATTCATTATTAAATTTAAAGAGATTTTGGTACATACATATTTCAGTTAATTTGACATATTCGTTTATTTTAATAGGTTCGATGTTGTTTTCTTTTAAAAAATCTTCAACAAACAATATAGTTTCTTTAACAGGAATGCTAGGAAACAACGAACTTACATCAAAAGATACCATAATATCAGTACTACTAAGTTTTATATTCTTAACCTTGTTGACAAATTCTATGTTATTTTTAATAGGAAACATACCACGTTTTTCTTTTAAAGAAGTAAATTTATAGGCTAACCATTTTGATAAAAGGTAGGTTGGGGAATCAATCCCAGAAACTATAGGTCTCATTGCTTTCCCTTCCTTGTGGATTTTTGGAAGGCAATATAACCTAGGTATAACAGGATTAGAAATTTTAAATTTATAAATATCTTTCTTAGGAATGACTGAACTACAATTCTTAATAGTATCGTTTGTAACTTGAACAAACTTATTTAGTGGGTTTTTAACAATTTTCTGATAAGGGCCTTCTTCTAACATTTTAGTTACTCTATTGACATAATCGTTCTTATCTAAAACTACAATTGTATTACCCTTATCAGCTTTTAAATAATAACAATCTTTGTTACAAAGACCTTTAACTAACTCAAAATTATTTTTAACATTAGCCGGTTTATTGGCCATACGAATATTATTTTCCATTTTAATTTTACAGGCGTTTCTTATGTAATTTTTATCTGACTCTTTTAAATTAGAAATACTACTTTCTATATTAGCTACTATATCAACTACAGTTTTGTTAGTGTAATTACAATGTGCAAAATTTAACCCTTTACTTAATAAATTAATTTCTTCTCTATTAAAAGTTTGGCTAAATTCATTACGAACTAGCGAACAGGTAGGGTTTTTATTATTATTACCTATTTCATCCAAATTTAAATGTTTACTAATTGCTACAAATTTCTTATCCAGATTTTTTACCTTACAATCAATTTTATGCTTATTTATTACATACATTTTTCTACAAAAATTATTCCAAACAATAGCGTTACTATCCTTTGCTAATTTGAGGTGTAAATTGTACTTTTTTAATTCTAAATTAGCTAATTTACTATAAAGATATTTAATTTCTAATTTTAACCATTTGAGTTTCGCAAATTCGATAACTCTCTTGGTACGTGAATTATTAAGATTAATGCGGAAACCGTTTATAAATTTAGGAAAAACTTTAAAACATTGACATTTTTTCAAAAAACCGATATCTACTTGTAATGAACTTATTTTTAAACTTAACTTACTAAAAAGGTTTTGCTCAGTTGACCGGGAAGCCATGATAATACACAATATCAAGAGCACAGTGGTACAATATATTACAATAAAAATATTGAAAAGAACCCCAATACCACAAAAATAATCAAAAATAACAAATAAGACAAGTTACTTAAGATTAAACCCTTATGTACATTTCGATGACCATGTCATCATCATCAGAGGGTCTAGTTACAAAACACAATCTAGCACACAAGAAGTTACAAACTAGAATCATCATTCTAGCATTCCTGTTAAAGAAACTATATTGTTTGTTGAAGATTTTTTAAAAGAAAACAACATCGAACCTATTAAAATAAACGAATATGTCAAATTAACTGAAATATGTATGTACCAAAATTTCTTTAAATTTAATAATGAATTTTATAAACAATGTGATGGAACTGCTATGGGTAACAGTTTGTCTCCTTTCATTGCTGAGCTTTTTATGAGCAGATTTGAAGAAAACTTAAAGAATAGTATTACTTATTTTCCTAGGATTTGGTTAAGATATGTTGACGATGTTTTTGCGATCTTTGATAGCAGTAAATGTAATGTTGATGTTTTTGTAAACCAACTTAATAGTGTACATAGTTCCATTAAGTTTACTTATGAATTAGAAACTAATAATCGTTTACCATTTTTAGATATTCTGTGTATTAAAAATCATGAAAAAATTGAATTTGATATTTACAGGAAACCTACTAACAATAACAGATATATTTTAAATAGTTCCAACCATTGTTATACACATAAAATAGCAGCATTTAACAGTTTGGTTAACAGAGCTATCAATGTACCACTTAGTCCTAGACGTTTTTATAAGGAAATTAATTATATCAAAGGAGTGGCTAGATATAACGATTTTGATGCTAAAATTATAGATAATATTGTTAGAAAACAAAGATTAAAATATGTTTTGAACACAACTACCACTCTTCAAAAAGAAGTTAAAAAATGTACTTTTATTAGTTAACCTTTCGATAATATTTTAACAAAAGGGTTAGACTCTATTTTTAAAAAGGTAAATGTTAAGATAGCCTATAAAACTCAAAATAAACTCAAGCATTTATTGTGTAACCCGAAAGATAAAATTCCAATGTTGGAAAAATCAGGTATTTATAAGATAATTTGTAGTACTTGTAACGAGATGTATATAGGTCAAACTAAAAGAAAAATTGTAACCAGATTTAAAGAACATCTTGCCCATATTAAATATGAAAGACCTGAAAAATCAAGTGTAGCAGAACATGTCCTTAGTAATCAGCATGATTTAGATAAAAATGTTATTTTAGCTAAATGTATAAACTCAAAAAAGTTACTTAATAGTTATGAAAGTGTTTTCATAGTCAAATCAAATTGTAAATTAATGAATGCAGATAAAGGACCTATTCCTTACTCACCATTATATACTTTACTTAAATAGCTTTCTTCAAATTACGATGTTTTAATCTAATTACTTTTAGTTTATTAATTGTTATTGCTGTAGTTTTTATTACATATGTATTATTATAATGTAATTTTTGACATAACCTATTTGGTTCCTGATGGCCGATCGTTATTTGTCGGTCGAGGGCGGAGAGGGGGCGGAGCTTACCTCATGCCTATATATAGAGACCGCGGAGAACGATTGGTATCATTCTAGTTTGTAACTTCTTGTGTGCTAGATTGTGTTTTGTAACTAGACCCTCTGATGATGATGACATGGTCATCGAAATGTACATAAGGGTTTAATCTTAAGTAACTTGTCTTATTTGTTATTTTTGATTATTTTTGTGGTATTGGGGTTTTTTTCAATATTTTTATTGTAATATTTCACTTCTGTAAAATATTGGTAAAATGAAATTAATGATATAGCTAAAATTATAGATTTACATGTATTCCACCACATCATTGTGAACTGATTTTTTAACTAAGAGATACATAGCCTTGCTTAACTCATATGTCAAAAGATTTCAGCATCTATCTGATTAAAAAATAATTCTGATGAGATCATTAGAACAGTGGTAACTCTATTAAAAGCGCAAAAATTAGATTGAACCATAAATTAGTGATACCAATAACCTACTTTCATTACCCAGTTGGTCATTTTGTTCAGTTGATCAAAATAATGTTTAAATGTTAATGACATTTCTTTACAAAGTAATGTGCTGTTTGGAATAATTCAACACTTTGACAGAAGCAGGATTGAGTCATGTCCAGACAAAGTGACTGGAGGTTTCCCAACAGTATAATCAAGTCATTTTCGTCCAGGTACAAATACCACCTGGTCTTACCACTAATACATTTCCTAAAATTTCTGGTAGATATCACTGAATTCAGAATTATCTTATCATTCACAGAATGAGATCCATTTCTTAGAATAGCTGCCAACTGCTATTTAACATCTTCTAAAGCAAAACAATCCTAAACTCTTTTGTTCTATTTTAGAATCTTATTTTCATTTATTACCTGTAGCAGAGTTGTTGGGAAGGCCTATAGATTGAAAAGAAACAAAACAGTGAAGTTGCTCAAAAAAGATAAATTACTCAACAAGTTGGATGATGTGGAAAGTAGCTTTTCGGGTTATTTTTTTAACATAAATGCATAAATCAATTATCCATAGTGCTGTACCTAGTGGATTAGTGAATGTGAAAATCATACAGGTTCTTCAACAGCACTTTTTAATTCAGTTGTTTATAGGAGTAAATCTCGTGATATAATATATACTATTTTATAGTAAAGTATAGATTAATAAAAGAACTTTAATGAAAAACAACAAATATTTTCTTAGGTAAAATATGAACTCAACTTCAAAGTTTATTTTTAAAAAGTCAGTTAGTTTTACTGTGATTTTATTGTAATTTTGTTTATTAAAATCAATTCAATCAGTTCGGATAGTCATAAACTAATGTAAAAGTGATTGATTTTGTTTCATCGAACGTACAAAATTCAAGAGTAAAAGCAATTGTTTAACAAAAACAGCATTTTCAAAAATAGTAATCGGAACATCATGTAGAGTAGTTAAATACAGGTGAATGTTATCTAAGCCTTTATTTATTTCCGCAAACAACACTTTCTTTTCAAAAGTTTTTTTCATCTCCACTTTCACTGGTATCTGAATTGCAGACAGTTGATATCGAAGGTGACACTGTTTCCTTTACATTTCTCACAATTTCATTGTCATTTGGTTCATTTCTCACTAACATAATGTTATCTACATTAATATAGTCGTCATATGTTCCCAAATTCGTACAACTGTTTGATACAAACAGCATTCTACAAATCGGTTCCCTCACACTTTTTCAATTTCAGGTACAATAATTAACTGAATTGCTAGTTAATTTGAAATATTTTAATTTTGTCTAGAAACTTACAAATCTTTTGTGTTAAATCGTTTACTCGCCACCATGAAGTAACAATCATATGGTAGGGACCTTTTAAAATAATTTTATCAGTTTTTTAATCTAGATTGAGAATTTTCAGAAGTAATTTTAACAGTTAATATCATCCCAAGATCAAATTGTTGGAAGATGGCAGTATGGAAAAAATTCAACAAATACATTTTCTTATCTGCTCTGAGATGTGTCTACTAAAATAGGAATTTTTTGTTTGTTTTAATTTTCTTGTCCAACTAAACTAACCATTTGTTCAAAATAGGTTTTGTCATCCAAGAACGTTTGTTGCCACAATAAGTACATAGAAGAGTTCACGATTTTAAAAACTTGCAGATTATTAATAACTTCAGTTTTTTTAAGTTCTATTTGCATTATAGTAAATTAATGCTACAAAACAAAGTCATAGGAATTCTTTCCCCCTTTACATATTTCCTCTTTTGCAGTCAACGAACGATGCAGTAACAGTTGATGAAATATGCCATTTTAGTCAGCATTAAAAATTTTTTCCTTGTGGTACACATTGATAATATTTTCATCGGTTTCTGTTCTCCATTCATTAGCTTATTGATAGGAACGGCTAATTCTCCACAAATCGCATTACAAATTATTCCATACCTTTTGCGGAATCGACTAAGCTATTTAAGAGTTGCTTGAAACTCTTCATAGCTACGTAGCTTTGCAGTGTTAAAGACTTTTCTCAAATTGATTAACAACCAATTGGCACAATGTTAGACCTGACATGAACCAACCACAAATAAACTGCCATGTTTAAATCATCATATAATGCTTAGAATATGTTACAGAAACTATTTTAAATTCCAAATATTAAATTTGCTATAAGTATTTAAAGTATTTGCAGTGATATATGAAATTTAAAGTGTCAGATGTCAATGATGTTACAGTTTCTCAGTTTGAGTACTTGGATGAGGACAGCATAGAAATCTATTCTAAGTACTCTGCAATTTGTACCGCTGAGAAATTCTAAAATATAACGACATTTAAATCATGTAATTTGAAGAATACAGAAAAGTCTAAAAAAGTCTTCTATTAAATAAAACTCAAAAATCTGGCATTAACAGTCGTTTGAAGCTATATCTCATTGAGATAAATTCTAACTTTGTGTTATGACTAAATGCTTCACATCTCTCTTGGTTAAGAAAAGTTGAAGCCTTTATTTTTTTACATTTTAAAATTATGTCAGCTTTATAAATTGATCTGATGTTGCAAAAATCACCCTAACCACTACATATATACAAAAATCATCCAAAAATGGAGAATAGTGGACTATAGCCGTCAGTGGATTATCAGTGAAACTGTTACTGGCAATGGCGAACAGTCTTAAGTTTAAAATGGTAACGTACGGAACACCATTCCATATTTAATAAAATCTGATACTATGGTAAGTTTTTATAACTGATTTTATTTCTACCAAACAAAGCAATTTAAGATTGCAAGATACTCTAGTTGCAAGGAAAAATAAAAAAATACATGTTCATCTTAGTAGTCTTTACTCTTAAACTTACCCATCATTTTCCATTTTAATAAAATCGTATTCTATTTTTTTTGATTCTTGTACTTCATATGTACATTCCAATTTATTCTTATCATTTTTTATTTTACCATGACTGATACTTTCTTCTTTTTTTCCATTGCCAGAGGGAATTTCTTCTTTTAGTTCATAAGAAACTTCTTTTATTTCTTCTTCTATTAACTCAAAAAAAACTTCTTCTTGTTTAATATCTATATCAGTGTTTTCTTTCTTAACATTATTTAACTGAACATCCATAATGAATTCCTAGAACAAAAAAGTATAAATATAATTAAACAGTTTTGTCAGAGTTAATTGATATAGCGAAAAATCCACCTTTAAAAGAAATTTGTTTAATAATTTGTCAAGTTTTTACTACTCCTTTCGTAGTATTCATCAAGATATACTACTTACTTTTATAACTATACTGTTAATTTCAATTATCATTATTTACGAAGAAACCCGTAAACAAACAATACAGTCATACAGAAGCTACAGACTATTTATAACTGAAGTGAATCCAATGGTAAACTGTACCACATTCTGTTACTGTTAAGATCAAGTAAACATCATATAAACAGTTTTAATATGTACTAAATAGTTTTTATTTTACTGTACTAACATTAAATCACAATCATTTCTGTTTTTATGGAAATATCAGATTAATTAATGTACATGGGCCCTAACTTGAGGTTTCATTATTTGGACAGTACTTTACTGACAGCATTGTATTTCGTATATTCATTCATGTCTTTTATTTATTGTAATCACCTGGTTAATGTGATCACTGAAGGGTCCCGAAATGATCAGAATAAATGGTATCTTCTATAGTTATGACCAATTCTTTGGGTGATGTTTGATATTTGATTTATATATTAGAACTATATGATATTTATAAACTCAATGCTTATTCACATATGTTATCAATGGATGTCAAATGATTATTACCTTGATAAAAGAACATTACATTTACAAACTTGTCATTTTATTTTCTATTAATACCAAACCTATACTAACCAGTTTTTTTGTAGTTATATTTTAATATTGACATATAGTAATACTGTATAACGGTGATGTTTAAAAATTTTGAGCTGATACAGACTTATGCTTAAATATATCATGTTTGCCAAAATAAACCATTTTGTACTATATTTCAATGTTACAAACACGAAGTTTATATTTTTATTTAACATATCTAACAGTAGATTCCTTTTAAGTATGTTGCAAAATAGCTAAGTTACATAGATATATTAAAATAACTACACAAGTACCTGGTTAGGATGGATTTCGTTATAAAATTGAAGTTTAAACATTCTGAACGTAAATTGTATCATTTGTAAATTGAAACAAGGTCTCAATTTCTGGATGTAGATGAATAAACATTCAGTTTATATAAAATCACAGTGTTGAGATAAATATTACAATATTACTGTTAAGTAAAAACATATTAAGGTTTATGCATATTGAACCACTTCCCAATATCTTAACCAATTTATATTTTTTGATATCAGAACCATGAAGCCGGTTCAGAAATGTAAATTGTAACCTTCACATTATGAAATATGATATGGTACAATTTTAATAAATTGATTTCTGTTGAATTTTTGTGGGTCTAACTGTTTCTTACGGTCTCTAGTTTAGATTTTGAGAGGTAAATATGATCACCATGATTATACTTGACAAAATGGTATTCGGTATTTATTTACCATGCCAAAGTGTACGATTTTACCAAAAAAAATTGTACCGGGCGACGCAGAAAGTCATCAGGGATACGAAAAAAATAACAAAAACTCTTGCTCAGGCAAATAAATACCATTTTATCAAATTAAAGTTGGGTAAAAAATTCAATGCGGAGTAGTCAGAAGAACTACGTTCGCGTATCAACACTGCGCCGTTCTAAGTATATTTAAATATAGCTATAAGGTATCCAGTTAGGATAGATTTGGTTGTTATTTTATTCGTTACTATATAACTATATTAAAATATACCTGTAAAGTGTCCAGTTAGAAATTAGGCAAAGCACATATAAATTTCAATTTACTATAGACATATTGCCAATTTATTAAACAATACCTTATTTTTATACAACTCAGATAAAAAATTCTATGCATTAGTCTAATTTCAATTAGTTTGAAATTCAGGACTAATCTAATACTTTATGAGACTCTGAGACATAACGGTAATTATTAAGATCAGCGACTACCGCTCCGATCGACAAAATATTATCTTTCTTGATCAATTTGACCTAGCTGAACATGAATCTGAAGTTTTTTTTACTGCAAACACATATTTACATTGAAAAAATAACCTGACTTTGGTGCTTATTAACGCTCTGATCGAAGAAATTTTTTGTTCCCTGATAGATTTGACCTTGCTGAACACGAATCTGAAGTTATTTTTAACGTCAAACACATATTAACCTAAGAAAACCAGGTCAGGTCAGGTTATTTTTTTATGATTATTAAAATTTTAATAATCCCCGATATAACTTTAAAAAATCACGACTGTCCCAATTTTTCTGAAACACATGGTAACCATAAATTTAACCCAATATAGCTATATTACCAGATACAGCTATTTTAAAAAAATATAGATATATTAGCAAGTAAAGTTGTAGGTTGAAATAGAATTGGTTTTCTTGGACTTGTCTTGGAAAATAATATTCTCATAGCCAAATCTATCTTAACTGGATACTTTGTAACAATATTCTAATGTACTATTACAGTAATGCTTATAAATAAACATGTTTTGAAATATTTCATGTGCTGTAATAGTTTTTTCCAAAATTAACATTTTGGTTGAAATGCAGTAGCTCGGCACCATACGATATATTGGGAAATTGTTCAAAACCACCAAATTGGACGATATCCACAAGAATTTTTTTTTAATTGAAGTAGGAAAGTTACTTTTTTTCAATTTAAAGTAGGGTAATAAATTCAGCGTGGATGTAGAAGTTGTGAATAGGCGCGGAGTGATAGTGCTGCGCATAAGGTAAAGGTTGTACGCATTGTCCGCGGTACGTCACGCAACCTTACGTGTGTAGATATTTAAGAAATAACTTCTTCAGTTAGGATAGATTTGGTTTTAAATTTATACAATACTGTATACCTATATTAAAATTTACCGAAAAAGTGTCGTCAGGTTAGATTTGGTTTTAATTTTATACATTGAAATACAGTTGTAACATCACGAAGCATTTGTATTCACAACTTCTACATCCGCGCTGAATTTTTTACGCTACTTCAAATTGAAAAAAGTAACTTTCCGAGGTCAATTTAAAAAAAATTCTTGTGGATATCGTCCTATTTGGTGGTGTTAAACCATTTCCCAAAATATCGTATGGCGCCGAGCTTCTGCATTTTTACCCATATTATTTCTAATGAATATACAGAGCTTCTTTATACATACCTTATATAAAATCATTATCCGGAATTCAACAGAATCTAACAACTCATTTACGCCATATCAACTTCTTTTTCTTTGAACATAAGAAACATAACCAAACACCATGAGGTAATACAATATTCCTAGTGATACCAACTTTAACAAAAAATATATTCTTGAATTTTGTAGTCCAATACGTTCCGTGAATCTTAATTATTCAATTATATTTTTTTAATACATAACTAAGTGAATACGTAATTACTTACTTGCTGACGCGTTTTAAGACATTCGTTCCTTCTACGAAGCTAACCCTTTACTAGCGGCATTGGTTAGGTGTAAAGGCTGTAATGGGAATGGATATATGACTGTGGTGGGTTGTTTTGGTTGTGTATCGTGTAACAGAAATGGTCGCTTCACGCTATACATGCTATTACAGACTAGCATTAAAAATATGCAGAAAAATTAACTTTTTGCATTTTCCGCAGAAAAAAGTTAATATTAATGTTCTACACATTGAAATGAGTAAAAAAAAAACAATATCAATAAGACTTGTTTATGCTATACATGTCATTACAACCTAAAATTTAAAATGTGAAAAAATGTAACTTTCCGTATTTTTCGCAGAAAGGGAAGTTGATATACGTGTTCTACACATCAAAACGAGTTATTTTAAAACAAAAATTTAAACTAGCGTCATTAATTGAGACTATATCTTTACCGGATAGATTTGGTTATAATTTTATTCAACATTAATATATACCTGTGACGTAGCCATATTTTAATATAGGAACATTTTAATATAGGAATATAGTAATGTTGTATAAAATTATAACCAAATCTATCCTGACTGGATACTTCGTAGCTATATTTTAATATAGGTGTATAGTAATGTGGAATATAATTACAACCAAATCTAGACGTTTAATAATGAAATAAAAAATCCGTAGTCATTGGTAAGTGAACCAACTGTGTGAAGAAAACAATTGTCAATTCATACTGACAATAAGTCGCTTGCTATTGGATAATTCAACAATGACGCATTAACGAGAGCACGGTATTGGTTAATGTCAGTTACATTATCATTCATGTTAGTGCTGTCATTGCAGTATGAGTGTACAAGTTTGAGTTAAGTACATCGTTGTTATGCCGTGTGAAGGATTTCATTTATGTTCTTTGAAGGTTTGTTATTAGCTGAGTCGAACGTGGTTGAAGTTTTCGAAAACCACAACGTATTACCTAAACAAACTTTGTGTAAAAAGTGCGGGAACGAAGTTAGAATAATCTCAGACTATAGGTTTCGCTGTGGACGAAAGGTTGTAGAAAACAAAAAGTTCGCGAAAAAGTGCGGGTGGCGATTGTCGGCCAAAGGAGGAACTTTATTAAAACGCTAGGTTGTGCCAAAATCAATCATCGTCACAGATTGCTGGAAACCATATAATACGCTACGTGACTACAAATTCGAACATTAAACTGTTAATCATAGTTCCAATTTTGTGGATTTGGTCACGAGCGTACATACAAACACCATTGAAAGGTGCTGGCGTGACGTCCGGTCAACAATACCGAAATACGGTGTATCACGAAAATAACGGTAGTCGCACGTCAATAAAGGTAAGTTTAGGTTATGTTTTTTAAGTATATTTTTAAAAAATAGTAGCAGCGACAAAAAATAATGTTGCATTTGTGTCTAGGACGTATAAATACATAAGAAAAGAAAAAATTATCACTAAAATAGCGGTAGTTGCACATCTTTATAATTACCCCTACAAATAGTTGTTTTCTAGTGCTAGTGAATTTTTATTTTTAAGTTACTTGAAAAGATTACTCATATTTTTACTTCACCATGGGGTTACACTGATGAGGATATTCTAGAATTTCTTGAAGAAGATGATTTTAAAATAGAATTGGACAATAATACTAATACTGATATTGAAGATAATGACGAGTCTGAGGAAAACAATGTTGGTGAGCAAAATACTATTAGATCTAATGAAACTAATACCAGATAACATTCATACCACATTCTATACAGTGAACTGGACTGATAAACACTCCAGAACGTTTCTTGTTTACTAAAGTACACAGGTATTTTGTCGGTCTTCAAGAATAAGTTACAGCCAACCATTCTGCTTAACCATTACTTTAAAAATATTATAAATTTATACTTAATTTCAAATTTTCAAGACCTGTAATATTAATAATCTTTCTGGGCCTATGTACAATATTAAAAAATGATCAGTTTTAGATAATTCTTGCCCAAATAAAATTTAACTTCCATTATTTTTCACATATGTTACTCTAAAAATATCCTTGAATTTTGTAGTTCATTACGTTCGGTGAATCTTATTAATCACTTAAACAATAGTTTATGACTATCCGAACTTTAAATTTAGTAAATTTGTTAAAACTTACTGAGACAGAACGTTTTTGATGGCTATGTGCTGATCTTCATCAGTGTCTTCTGGTTAGAGATGTCGGGTCAAGCGGTGATGGTTTTAAAGGTAGGTTTTCGATAGTATCAAAGAGTATGTGTGATTTGTATTGTGTTTGTTCATTTAATATGTTTGTACTTTGTGTTTTCGTGTGTCTGTAAATTTCATATTGTTCTAGTGTGTTGAGATCTGGTCCTTTTTTGTTGATGTGTAGGATTTCTAGGTTATAGTAAATGTCTGTGTATTTGTGTCCTGTTTCTTTTATGTGATTGTAAAATGTTGGGTTGGTGTTTTGTTTGTATTCCTCGACTCTTTGTTTAAAACTGCGACCTCTTTGTCCAATGTAGAATTTGTTACATTCGTCGCAGTTAAGTTTGTATACGTCTGGTGCTTGTAGTTTATCTTTGTTGTTGGTGTTGTGTTGTATTTTGTATTGTAACTTGTTATTAGTTTTGTATCCCATTTTTTTAAATTTGCGGGCTATTTTGTTTGTTGTTTTGTTTATGTATGGTAATGTGATGTATTTGTTTTCCCTGTCTGTAGTGTTAATTTTGGTGTTTTGCTTTTGTATTTTGTACCATAGTTTGTGTATTATTGTGGTGGTGTATCCATTTGTGTATGCTAAATATTTAATTGTGTCTAGTTCTTTGTTTATGTTTTCCGTGGTTATTAGGACTTCTTTAAGTCTATGGAGCATGGATCTGAAGGCAGCGTGTTTGTGTTGGATAAGGTAGTTTGAGGTGTTGTGGATAAGTGAGTCTGTTGTTATGGGTTTCTTGTAAATGTTGAAGCTGTGTTTTTGTGTGTGGCTTTTTGTTATGGTTAGGTCGAGGGAGTTTAGGGATCGTTTGGTTTCAATTTCTGAACTGAAGTTGAGTTTTGGGGGTATTTTATTAGTGTGGTGAGGAGTTTTTTACATTTACGGGAGTTGCCTCTGTATAGTGTTATGATATCATTGACGTATCTGTGCCAGTAAATGAGTTTGTGTACGTGTGTATTGTTTGTGAGTATCTTGGTTCTTGGTGTTTTCTATGTGTTGTAGAAAAATTTCGCTTAGGACACTACTGATAGGACTTCTCATGGGTAGGCCATCTGGTTGTGAATAGAAATTTGAGTTGTGGGTGAAATAGTTGTGTTTGGTGATGGGTTGGAGGATGTTTATGATTTCAGTAACGTGGGTTTTAGGTATGTTGCTCTGTCTTAATTGGGTTTCTAGGATGTTGAGCGTTTCAGGTATGGGTATGTTGGTGTACATATTTGTTATGTCGAGTGATAGTAGTGTTGAATTGTGTGGTATGTTTATGTCTTTTATTTTATTTATGAGGTTTGTTCTGTTTTTTATGTGTGTTTAAGTTTATGGATTGTCTGATTATTTTGTCCATGTATTTTGCTAATTTATGTGCAAGGGCATTCTGGTAGTTGTTGATGGCTCGGATGGGGACATTGGGTTTGTGAATTTTGGGAAGAGAGAGGAGGGTAGGTGCTTTAGGGTGGATTTGTTTTAGGTGGGATTTTGTTGTTGTTGATAATGTATTTAGATGTATTAATTATTTGTTTGATCTTTCTGTGATTTACATAATAAATAATAATATAGTACAACTACATACAAACCTAACAGAGAAATATTTTGGACAAAATAATCAGACAATCTCCTAACTTGAACACCGACACATATATCAAAAAACAAAAAACCTCATAAATAAAATAAAAGACATAAAAATACCACACAATTCAACACTACTATTACTCGACATAACAAACATGTACACCAACATACCTGTATCTGAAACCCTCAACAGCGTAAAGACCCAATTAATGCAGAACTATATACCAAAAACCTATATCACCAAAATCCTAAACTTCCTCCAAAGAATCACCAAACAAAACTTTGTCACCCACAACTCAAATTTCTATTCACAACCAGATGGCCTACCCATGAGAAGTCCTATCAGCAGTGTCCTAAGCAAAAGTTTTCTACAAAACATAGAAAACACCAAGATACTCGCAAAACAATGCACACATACACAAAATCGTTTACTAGCAAAGATACGTCGATGATATTATAATACTATATGGAGACAACACTCGACAATGCGAAAAACTCCTCACCTACCCTAATAAAATACACCCTAAACTCCAGTTCAAGTCAGAGATTGAAACCAATTGATCACTAAAGTTCCTCAACCTCACCCTAACAAAAAGCCAGACACAAAAACAGCTTCAACATTTACAGGAAACCCACAACGACAGACACTTATCCACAACACTTCAAACCACCATATCCAATAAAAACACTCCACAACAAACATAAGCAAAGAACTAGACACCATTAAATATTAAATTGATAGACAAACTGGCACAATATGCAAAAAACACTAAAATTAACACCACATGGAGATAGAATAAATACATCACAAGACCATACATAAACAGAACATCAAATAAAATAGACCACAAATTTCAAAAAACAGGATACAAAACTAATAAGAATTTACAATACAAAGTACAACACATCACAAACAACAAAGATAAACTACAAGAACCAGGCTTATATATAAATTAAACTGCAATACAATAAATACTATAAATTAAATTTTTACTACTCGTTTCATAGTATGTATCAAATCTCAAACTTACAACTCAAACTTAGCTACACACGCCATCAAAAAGAAACACACATTCCCCACATTAGAAAACATACACCTAATAAAAAAGTACAAAAAGGCCTCAAAATGACAATCTGGGAACAACTACAAATTTATAAACATAAAAATAATTCTTGAATTTTATAGTCCATTACGTTCGGTGATTAATAAAAATAATATTATAAACGAACAAATTCAAATAAAATAAAAAAACGATAAATTATTCAACATAATAGACAAAATTAACCCCAAGACAAACTTTAAAAAATCCCAAAGTGCAGTGAATCCGAAAATAAAACAATAACGATACACCACACCTTGTGACAACGGAAATTTCACACAGCTCACAGTCTACTACAACCGCCGGTGAGTGATGCTCGATAATGGAGATACTAACAATTTTTGAAAGTTAATTCTCATAAATACCAAGTAAGATTCTTGTTTAAGTACATATAGTGAAAGTGATAAGTGAATACAAGAAAACAGTGTTGCAAAGTTAAATATATATATATATATATATATATATTGTAACATTTTGAAGTAGTATACATATAAAAGGCACTTACCAAAATAAGATAAATATATATTAATAAATTCAGTATGTAAAATTTACTAAAATATACCAGGAACGAATTGTAAACATAACCTAATTTCACTTGTGTAAAAAATGCACATGGCCACATTTTAGATCTAATCACAAGATTTTATATAAAAGAAAAAAAAACACACAAATCACTATTTATAAAAAAATGTATTAGAAATAATTGATAGGTAACAATTTAAATAGAATTATGTAAAAATACACTTAAAACTTTCACACGGCAAGCTAGTGAAATGTTCTGTAGTAAACACGATGAATAACTGATTTGTGGAGTTGCGTGCGCATTGACCGGCAAAAGATGTTCGTTTTAAATATTTCTCATGGAAATATAATATAAAACAGTTTTGGATTTAAATACAAAGAAATTTAAGTACAGTTGTTAAGAAGAAGAAGTGTATCCGTAAAGAAGAAGAACATGACATCCGTAAAGCTGTTACTTGCAAGGAATAAACGAAAAAATAGCGGAAATTCACGATTTGGCCATTTTTTTCTAACAAAGGTAGCGTCAGTGAGTTGGAACCAAGCATTGGAACGAGGAAGACGTATTCAGAATTGGCTGTCGAAATTTTATTTTTTTAACTGGTGCGGAAAGTGCAGTATCGTATTTAAATCATTATTACAGAGTAACAATAAGCCAAACCATTGAACTGATCAATTAAGAAGACATTATTCAGGAAATTATTTAATTAGGAACTAAAATAACTTGTAAAAATTTTAACTTGTAAGAATTGTAATTTAGATATTTTTTTGAAAGTGCCAACTCAAAATTTATTAGTCAAAATTTAGAAAACCCACCTATTTAACCCGAGATAAAGAGAGCTCAAGCTCAAATTGAAATAATTAAATCAATTTCAATTCATATTAAATTTTATAACTAAACTTCTTGCTGCTATAACAAATTTAAGACTTAGGCTAATAAAGCTTAATTTTTGTAATTCTTTGTAGAGGAAATAAGAATTTTTTTAATTAGTAAGTGACTTTGTAAAAGATAACAAGGAATGTCATTTTAAGATATTAAAAGTTTATTGTAACAAAAAGCAGCATTGAAGTGTTATTTCTTTTAAATTATTAACTTTTATTAAGACTTGTATAAAAGCAAAAATTACCATTATTACATTTGGCGCCCAACGTGGGGCTCGATTATAAAAAAATTTAAGAATTAACCTCAAGGCACTTTAGATAAGATTATTAATTAAATATTTGTATTAATATTGTTTACTTTTCAGGACTTTGCAACCATAAGTCAATAATTTTTTTATTTTCAAAATTTAAATAGAATAAAAGGGAAATTTGAAATTTTAGATAAAGAAATAAAAAAAAAATGGAATCTGAAACAGGTACATATAATTTAAGGAGGGAGAAAGCGAAAAAAACAAAAAAATTAGAGGAATATAACAAACATAGTAGGTCTAGGAAGGGTACAGCAATTGAGGAAGCTGCAAAAGGAAAATATGTGACATTAAAAGAAAAAATAGATGAAAAAGAGGAAGAAGCTACAATAGGCCTAATAGAATTGGAAGAAGGGACAAGCCTAGAAATACAAGAGGCAGAAACGGAAGGCACAGATATGCCTATAGAAGAGAGTGAGGTGGAAACCCAAGTAGATGAGGCTAGGGGATTACCACTGATGCAAACCCAACAGAAAAAGGGAAATAATGAGAATGAAGAATTGAGGGAAATGATGAGATCTCTCATGGAAATGAGTCTAAAAGGGAGAGAGGAAATGAAGGAGGATATGAGAGAATTAAAAAAGGAATTAAAAGAGAATATAAAGGAAGGAAAAGAGGAGATGAAAGAAATGAGTGAGAATATGAATAGACAATTAGATAAGATGGACGAAATAAGAAAAGAATTAAATGAGAATATAAAGGAGGAAAATAAGGAGATGAAAGAAGAGATGAACAGAGGATTTGCCTCAAGTAGGTTGGAAATGGATAAGAAATTCGAAAGCCTAAAGGAAGAAAATAGGAGAATGATAGAGGATATGAGGGAACAGTTGAGAACAGAGAATAATGCTGAAATAGGAGTTATGAGAAGAGATTTAGAGGAGAAGATTAAGGAGAATTTAGAGGAAACAAAAGAAATAATAGCTGATGTGACAGAAATTAATAAGAAAGAGATAGAGAAGGTAGAAAGAATGACAATACAGAACAGAGAAGAGTTAAGAGTTTTAAATAGGGAGATAGCGATTGAGAAAAACAATAATAATGATAGAATTGACCGATTGGAAACAGAAGGAAGGAGGAATAATGAGAAACAAGGGGAATTGACCCAGAGAATGGAAAAGGTAGAAAAGAAGGTGGAAGAAAATAAAGGAGGAGAAGGCCTAAGGATAATACAGGTGTCATGCGGGAATCAGGAGGAGATGCCAAAATTTAATGGTAGGAATGGTAACCCTATGGAGTTCCTAAAAAGACTGGATAGATATGTGGAAAGAAAATTTGGATGTAGGACAGGGGAAAGATTTGAAGATGAATGGAGAGGAATCATGGATAGAGCCTTGGAAGTAGGAGCGGCAAGATGGTGGGAATCAATCAGAGAGGAGGTGGAAAATTTCGCGGATTTACAAGATAGGTTTATAGAAAGATACTGGGCCAAAGAAATACAGGAAGGCATCAAAGAGAGAATAGAAAATGAAAGGTATATAGAGGGAAATGGAAGAGCCAGAGCAGATTATTTCATAGAAAGAGTCATAGTTTTAAAGAACATGACACCACCGCAAAATGAGGAAGAGATAGTCCGGAGATTAAGCCGGCATTTTAATGAAAGGATACAGTTGTCAAGAAGAGTACAAAATATAAAAACGATCCGAGAGATGGAAAGGATGCTAAATGAGGAGGATATAGAGGAGAGAAATAAGGAAATAAGACAGAGAAACAGGGGACCATGGAATAGGCCTACCCCTAGAGAGGAACAGAATGGAAATAGATTTCCACCCAGAAGGGGTGAGGAAGGGATGAGACAGCAGGGAAATAGAAGATTTCCAGGACCAGGAGAATTGTATAGAAGGAATGAATATAGAAGTGAAGGACGGCCATATGTCCAGTTTTTTAACAGAAGAATAGATAATCATATGAGGGGGAATATTGAACAAAGACCAGGGCAGGAAAATAGTCGAGAAAATAGAGGAGACAGGAATTACAGAACCAATGACAGGAACCAGAAGGAAGTAAATCAGATAGAGACAAGGAGATGTGTGGGGACAAGGAAGGAGGATGGTGCACATAGTCAAACGGAAAACTAGAGAACACTGGTATCGTCGCCTTGGATCAAGAAAAGGAGCATCAAACAGAACAAATGAGGTTGCCAGTGATAAAATTTGATAAAAGCTCCTACGATAAAATTAAGTTAACTATAAATAATGTATTAATCAGTAGAAAATTTTTAGAACAAGAAGATGAGGAGAGAAATTATAATTTAGGAATTGAAAAAAAAATAATAAACCCAGAGATAGAGATTAAGATGGAAGATACAAGTTTACTAGCATTAATAGACACAGGCAGTAACGTAACATGTATCCAGGAGAAATGGATGTTAGAGAATAAAAATAAAATAGGAAAAATAGAAATCTTACCAATAAAAAATTTAACCATTCGGACTGCAACAAATAAGAAAACTAAAAAGATAAACAAAATGATCATGGTAATAGGAGAAATAGGAGGGGTAAAATATCCATTTCAATGCCTAGTGGTGCCAGGCTTATTGAGAAAATTTATTATAGGTACGGATATGTTGATGGATGTGGAGGCACAACTTGATTTTGGAAAATGGGAGATGGAGTTTAAATATGAAAACAAATCATATAAATCAAAAATGAGTGTAGATGGGCAGACAAAATTTAAAGGGGAGATGAATAACTTTGAAAATGAGATGGAGGAGGAATTGAGTTGTGATGAACAGGAAGGAATGAATGATATGGAAAATTGGGAAGAATTTGAAACTTTTGGAAACCAGAGTAAAAATTATATTAAAATTGTACAAGAGGAGGGAGAGATAAAAAAAGAGGATATTTTTGAAAGAATAGGGAATGAAGAGGTAACTAAGGAACAAAGACAGGAGATGAGTGATTTAATGGAAAAGTATAAAGAAGTATTTTCAGACCAGCCCGGTTTATGCACTGCATACAAACATAAGATTAAAGTTAGGGAAGATGTACCATTTTACCAAAGAAATTACCCAATTCCTACAAAGTACCAAGATCAGGTACAAGAAGAGATAGAGAAAATGTTGAGGTTAGGTATAATTGAAAGAAGTACTAGTCCATATATTAATCCAATAGTCCCAGTCATCAAAACCAATGGGAAAGTTAGATTATGTTTAGATGCAAGAAAACTAAATGAAATTATAATTCCGGATTATGATTGCTATAGAGGAATAAATGAGATTCTACACAGAGCAAAGAGAGTTAATTGGTTGAGTACCATGGACCTCACTAACAGTTTCTGGCAGGTTGAATTGGAAGAGGAGTCAAGAAAATATACTGCATTCCAACATAGAGGGAAAACATACCAGTTTGTTGTTACACCCTATGGATTGAAAACATCTCTAGCAGCATTGGCAAGAGCTATGGACAGTATTATGAGGGAGGAATTAGAAGATTTCACCTTAATATATGTAGATGATATAGTCTGTATGTCTGAGACATTTGAGGAGCATAAAGAACACCTAGAAAAGATCTTCCAAATTTTTTTAAAAAACAACATGACCATTAAATTTGATAAATCAGAGTTCTGTAGAAAAGATATTTCATTCTTAGGATATAGATTGACTACAAATGGAGTAAAAATGGATGAAGAGAAGGTTAGAGCTATATTAGAATTTCCCTCACCTAAAAATCCTCGACAGTTAAAAGGTTTTATTGGAATGGCTAATTATTATAATAAATTTATAGAAAAATATTCAGAATTTGTACAACCATTATTAAAATTATTATCTAATAGGAACAAATTTATTTGGACAGAAGAGGAGGAGCGAAATTTTATTAAATTAAAGAAAAAATTTTTGGAAACAAATGTACTTACTCACCCAGATTACCAAAAAACATTTTACCTACAAACAGATGCCAGTGAATATGCCATAGGAGGACACATCTATCAGATTGATGAAAAGGGGGAGAAAAAGGCAGTAATGTTTATGAGCCGCACATTAAAAGGAAGTGAAGTTAAATATTATACCACTGAGAAGGAATTACTTGCTATATTGTTTTGTCTGCAGAAAGCAAGACAGATCATCCTAGGAAGAAAAATTGTGATCCAGACTGACCATCAGGCCTTAACTTTTATTAAGACTTGTAAAATTTTAAATTCAAGATTGCATAGATGGATATTACTAATGCAAGAGTATGATTATACTATTGAACACTGTAAAGGAAAAGAAAATGTAGTTGCAGACCTATTGAGCAGGAACCCTTGTGACAAAAATAAGTTTGAAAGAAGAGACCAAAATTCAGAATTACAAATAAATTATATAGAAAGAGTTATGGATATGGAAATGTGTACAAAATTTAAAGAATTTAGTAAATTACAAGTAGAAGATTTGGAAGTTAGAGAAATAAAAGAAAACATTCAAAATTATCCTCAAAATTATAAAATTATTAATAACTTAGTATACAAAAGAAATAGGGAAAGTTGGAAAATAGTAGTACCAAAGGGAATGATTAAAGAAATAGTGGGTACTTGTCATGAATATTACCTGCATGCAGGAGCTAAGAAATGTCATACCATATTATCAGAGAGCTTCACTTGGAAGAAGATGGGAAAAAGCATTAGGGGAATTATTAAAACATGTAATATTTGTCAAAGAGCTAAAAATGTAACCCAAGGTAATTTTGGAGAGATGAAAGGGATCCAAGTGGAAAAACCAAAGGAGCAATTGTCAATTGATTTTATAGGACCATTTCAAAGAACTGTAGGAGGCTATAAGTATTTATTAGTAATGTTAGATGTATTTACAAAATTCGTTCAAATCTATAAATTGAAAAAGGCAACCACAGGGGAGGCAATTAAATGTTTAGAAAATTATATAGAAAATTTCGGGAGAGTAGAAAGAATACAGACTGATCATGGAACCCAGTTTAATAATAAGAAATGGCTGGAGTATATAAAAAATAGAGAAATGAAACCAATATTTTCTCCAATAAGGAGGCCACAAAGCAATATCGTTGAGAGGGTGAATAAGGAGATCATTAGATGTTTGAGAACATATTGTCATCATAACCATAGAGAATGGGGAAAATATGTAGAGGTTATTAACCAGGCAATTAATGAAATTCCTCATGAGACTACAGGATACACACCTAACCAGCTACAACTAGGAATTCAGGATGAAAGGTTTTGGCAAAAGGAAATAAAAAATTTTGGCTGGAGTTCAAAATTAATAAATTTAGAAAGACATTTAGAAATTGCTAGGAGTAGAATTAAGAAGAAGGCTCATAAGAGAGCAGAGAAATTTAATAAAACTCATAAAATAGAAGAATTAAATGTTGGGGACAAGGTATTAGTAAAAGAAAATTGGCAACCACAGGGTATAAGAGGTGAGATGGCAAAATTATTTTATGTATATGATGGACCTTATGTGATCACCAAGAAATATGGCAAAGCGACTTATGAAATCAAAGATGCTAGAAGCAATAAAATTAGAGGAATTTTCCATATTAGCTTGTTAAAGAAATTTTATGAACCAAGGGAGGCACACCAGGGAGAATCAGATAAATTTCAGGTAGAACAAATTAAATAAATAAAGGGAGAAGTCGAGAGAAAGGAAAATAACAAGGGATAATAAGATGGTAACAACAGGAATGACTCAGGATATAAAAGTATTAGGAGAAGGAAGCGAATGTAGGAGGGATAGATAACAAATAAACCAGAAATGACAATAGACCAGAAATGACTTAATAATTAAACAAACACTTGAAAAAAAAATATAAAAAAAAAAAAAATATGTAAAAATAAATAAAATAGGAAGGGATGAATGAATAAGAACAAGGACCTAACCTACAAACAACCTAGACATGCTATGACTCGGTTAGGCTAAAATTTAAAAAAAGAACACTGTGTCAGAAGATAGATTGTATAGATAAATAAAAAGACTTATGATTGGAAAGATTCCATTCTATTAAAATTAAAATAAAGAAAGAAAAAGAAAAAGTTTATAAAATAGATTCTAAGAATCAGAAAATGATTAATGTACGAGATGTTAAGAGTAAGAGTATTGTTGATTAAATGTTAATTGTTAATTTATTGTATTGTTAGGAGTTAAGTATATCATATGTAATTAGAGGGCAGCAGACAAGTAAGAAGGATAGAGTAAGAGTTTACTCCCAAAATGTGAAAATTGAGAGTTAAGAGTAAGAGGATTGTTGATTAAATGTTAATTGTTAATTTATTGTATTGTTAGGAGTTAAGTATATCATATGTAATTAGATGGCAGCAGACAAGCAAGAAGGATAGAGTAAGAGTTTACTCCCAAAATGTGAAAATTGAGATAAAAAAAGGAAATTTCGGAATCAAAATTTTTTTTTTATCTAAATTTGGGGACTATGTAACATTTTGAAGTAGTATACATATAAAAGGCACTTACCAAAATAAGATAAATATATATTAATAAATTCAGTATGTAAAATTTACTAAAATATACCAGGAACGAATTGTAAACATAACCTAATTTCACTTGTGTAAAAAATGCACATGGCCACATTTTAGATCTAATCACAAGATTTTATATAAAAGAAAAAAAAACACACAAATCACTATTTATAAAAAAATGTATTAGAAATAATTGATAGGTAACAATTTAAATAGAATTATGTAAAAATACACTTAAAACTTTCACACGGCAAGCTAGTGAAATGTTCTGTAGTAAACACGATGAATAACTGATTTGTGGAGTTGCGTGCGCATTGACCGGCAAAAGATGTTCGTTTTAAATATTTCTCATGGAAATATAATATAAAACAGTTTTGGATTTAAATACAAAGAAATTTAAGTACAGTTGTTAAGAAGAAGAAGTGTATCCGTAAAGAAGAAGAACATGACATCCGTAAAGCTGTTACTTGCAAGGAATAAACGAAAAAATAGCGGAAATTCACGATTTGGCCATTTTTTTCTAACAAAGGTAGCGTCAGTGAGTTGGAACCAAGCATTGGAACGAGGAAGACGTATTCAGAATTGGCTGTCGAAATTTTATTTTTTTAACTGGTGCGGAAAGTGCAGTATCGTATTTAAATCATTATTACAGAGTAACAATAAGCCAAACCATTGAACTGATCAATTAAGAAGACATTATTCAGGAAATTATTTAATTAGGAACTAAAATAACTTGTAAAAATTTTAACTTGTAAGAATTGTAATTTAGATATTTTTTTGAAAGTGCCAACTCAAAATTTATTAGTCAAAATTTAGAAAACCCACCTATTTAACCCGAGATAAAGAGAGCTCAAGCTCAAATTGAAATAATTAAATCAATTTCAATTCATATTAAATTTTATAACTAAACTTCTTGCTGCTATAACAAATTTAAGACTTAGGCTAATAAAGCTTAATTTTTGTAATTCTTTGTAGAGGAAATAAGAATTTTTTTAATTAGTAAGTGACTTTGTAAAAGATAACAAGGAATGTCATTTTAAGATATTAAAAGTTTATTGTAGCAAAAAGCAGCATTGAAGTGTTATTTCTTTTAAATTATTAACTTTTATTAAGACTTGTATAAAAGCAAAAATTACCATTATTACAATATGAAGTTAATATATTACTATTGTAATTAATTTTATCCACCATCAAGAATATATATATATATATATTTGTGGACATTTTACGTTTATCCATTGTTTTTCCGTTGCACTGACTTTATGAAGTTAATATATTACTATTTTAAGTAATTTTATCCACCATTAAGTGCAATGATTTTACCTTGTGTGATGAGGCGCCTTTCGGTCACTTGAGTGATTCGACAATGGTCGAATCTCACAAGGTAAAATCATTGCACTTAATGGTGGATAAAATTACTTACAATAGTAATATATTAACTTCATATATATATATATATATATATATATATATATATATATATATATATATATATATATATATACATATATATATATTGATATTTTAAGTTGTCCATTATTTTTCTGTTGCACTGACTTTATGAAGTTGATATATTACTATTATAAATACTTTTGTCCACCACTAAGAGCAATAATTTTACCTTGTTGTGATGAGGCACCTTTCGGTCACTTGATTTGATGGAGGGATTCGACAATGGTCGAATATATATATATATATATATATATATATATATATATATATTTAGGTTAGTTTTGGTTGGTGAAGATTATTTAGATTTTTTGGACTAGGAGACTGACAGACTTACCTTGGTAAGAGTCCACTCTGTAGTCTTGAAATAGAAACACATATAAGCAATTAACCAATGATATATTTCAACCACATACACACACACACACACACACACACACACACACACACACACACACACACACATATATATATATATATATATAGTAATATTCTTATATAATTTTGAGTAATTTAAATTATTTCTTTATAATAAAACAAAATTTAATAATAATAATTCTCAGAAAACAATAAGTTGCTGGGCGCCAGTTAGAATTACAAAATGATTGTAACCCTAACAGTAGAATTTAGATTCCTTTTTTTATTACTTTTATTTTTTATTACTTACCATTTATAGTAATAAATAATGAACACTTTCTTATAATTCAATTAATCTTTGTTTAATTTAGTTTTTTTGATTATTCTAGTTACAAACTATTTTAATACACTTTTTCTATTTTCTTAATTTAGTTAACTAGCACAAGACTTTTTCTCCCAGATTATTCGGTGGGTTATACATTAAAATTTTGTTTATCCAATTAATGCTTTAATAAATTTTATAAAAGAAATTCCTAGGCCTAGAGTTATTAATTTTGAAAAGAATATTAAAATGTTTTTTTAATGAATTTAATTTACTAATTTTGCTTATAAGAATGGTTTTACAATATTAACTTAAATATTAATTTACAATTTTTCTTAATATATTACTTATCCGAGATTTAATGTCCTTGTCCAAATTTATAGCCTATAAATTAGTTTTATAATCAAATCTTTCACCACTATGCTTTTTGTATGCTTTCACCAATATTGGCTTCTATCAACTTTTAATTAGGCTAGCTTTCTTAATACTTGAATTCTTCCTCTAATAAAATTTTGGACCAACTAAGTTTTTGCTTCCAGCACCAAGGCTACTTTTTCTAAGAATGAATTTTTCTATTGAGATTCTATAGAAAAGAATAAAACTTGTTTCCATTGTTGAAACATCTGTTACATAACCCACTGATTATTTGATTTTCATATTCTTTCCTGGACAGTTAACTTTTGATCCTCTATGCATTAATTTTAGGTTTTGTAAATTTCTACATTTGAAAAACATCAGCTGTTTCCCCAGAACTTATTTATAATAGCAGCTATCTTAGTTTTAATATTGTATGATAATAACTTTTATTTTAGGTTGTGGCTCAATTGTTTACATTTTCTTTTTTTATCCATTTCTAATTCACTTCTATTATATTCCGAATTATTGTTTTAGTGTTTTATATAAAAACATTACAATATATATATATATATATATATATATATATATATATATATATATATATATATATATTTGCTTTCTTGTTTTGTAAGTAAATATGTAGTTAATTGTACTATTAAAAGTAATGAAAGCCTTCTATTGCAGTTGATTGAGTCTTTTTCTACTGACGGAAGTTACATAACTACAGCAAATTATTTCCTGAAATCAATATTAAAATTGGTGTTACAGTAAAATTAATTGTATATTTTATCTAACTTTTCTCTAATTTTTACGTTTATAAGCTTGTAACTGCACCCAGATTGTCACCTATTGGAATGTTTTAAATTAAATGTATGTCTCTTACTATAGAGAATGTGTTCCTGCTTAATAAACAAGAATGTTTATTTGTTTGAAGCTTCTCTCCAATCTTTTGGCATTTCCAAAAACAAGTACAAACTTTCACCTGAATATATTACTTATAGCTTGATGTATTTAAACAAGAATTTTTAATATCAAGATATATTTACAACTTGACTTTCAAGTGATATATTTCAGAACTCTTGTCTTCAAACATTAGACGACTGATGTATACATAAGTTACATCGTTTCTTTTTTTTTCAACAGATCAGTTTTAAAAAACCTCACTTTCATTTCTAAAGTAAAACACAGTTTATTAATAGAATTAGAATTAACCTACTTGCAATAAAAGATTTGGTTCATGTCAAGTTCACAGAGGTAACCCGTCTTTACAAGTTTTATCCATATACTGCCACTTCAGCTCCTTTAAAGCTTTGTGGTTAGAGAGGTTGACTCAACTTATTCTAGGAGTTATGCATACCTGCTTATCTTATGGTACTAGACTTAGTAATACATACACCTTACACATACATTGTTTGTTTCATAGACCTCTTCGGATGCAGTGTGTTGTATGCAACACCTAAAATTACCATTGTTTATGAGGTTTCAAATCAGATATATCGCTTTAGACACATTTTATCTTAGTTCACACTGGTGCTCCTAGATAGCTGCAAGTGATAGACCAGGTCTCAGCCATTACGGACAAAGATTGTTGACGCATGTGGTTATTGTTTGAGACTGTGTAATGGAATCTGATGAAAATGGAGCGCTATTGTAAGTGTTATATCATTTTACATACTTATTCTTATTCAAATGACATAATGTGTTTTGAACGTTATTGTTAATGCCAATGCAAATGAAATTGTAATATTTTTTATTGCCTAAGACCATTTTTACTAAGACTACTTACTATTGACTAAGACCATTTTTACGAAGTCATATGGAACTTCTTTCCTAGTGTGTTGTAAACGACACAGTGACTCTTTCCATGAGCAAAATTGTTTTTCATTAAATCCAAGAATTTTGCTTGTAACTCTGAGAGTATTTTATGAAATATTTCCTAGTGTGGTTTAAATTTTATGTGATATTTTGTATTACTTACTTATATTTATGTTTCTTATTATTTTGTTAAACTCTTGCCGAGAATTGTTTTAAAAATTTTAATGAATTTTGTTTTACTAAATCATATTAGTTTCTTATTATTTATCAAAATTTTTTTATTCTGTTCTAATTTGTATATACCTCAAAATTTATTACATCGACAATTTCAAATAGCCTAGCATTCAGTTTTTTTGACAATTTATTATGCAATGCCATAGATTTTTTAAATTTTATTTTCAGTGAATTTTCAACAAACTCTGGAAAAACTTGAAAAAAAACAGTTGATGGCAATATCTCAGTTGGATGGACTGTCAAGCGATGAAGACAACGAAACATTTTCTCCTACACCAGAGGCAGAAAATTTGATAAACGAATCTGATACATCTGAAGATCAGTCAAATGAGACGGATGAAGAAACTGGAGGATGTATAACATAGGAGTATTCATCCATGGTAACATTCTAACGTTTTCGAACCACTACCGCCTGCCCCAAGTTTCGAAGAAAAAATCTGGCAAGCTAAAGAACAAGATCCCAATGAATATTTTTCAAGATATATTCCAGTTGATATTTTACAGACAATTTCGTCCTGTACAAACCAAGTTTCTCTTGCACAAATGGGAAAGTCACTAAACACAACTGCTCAGGAAATTTAGACATTCATTGGGATTTCAATGACAATGTCATATCTTGTTTTCCCTAGAATAAAATTGTACTGGGCACTAGGGACTAGAGTTCCTCAAATTGCAGATAAAATGTCAAGAAAAAGTTTCTTTTCAATAACAGTGATGTTCCAAATGACCTTCAATCAAAGGACAAGTTCTGGAAAGTCCGTCCTCTTCTAGATTTAGTAAGAGAAGGATGCTTCTGAAATCAAAGGATACAAAGAGTGTCAATTGATGAACAAATGATTCCTTTTTGGGGCTACACATCAACAAATAGTATATTGGGGGAAACCTAATCCTTGTGGCATAAAGAATTTTGTTTCCGCCTCACCTGATGGTCTCCCTCTCGATTTCTTCATGTATGAAGAGAAAGGTGATACTATTATTGAAAATTATGACTTTCTAGATATTGGTGAGAAGGTAATAATGCGCTTAGCAATGTCTCTTCCTGAGGGATGTATAATTATTATGTATAGGTTTTTTACCTCTGTGCAGTCGTTAGACTGTCAAGGGACTGGAACCATACAGAAGAATCGGGTTCCACGAGATTGGGGACTTCAGGTTGAAACTATTCTGAGAAGAAGTAGGCGTGGTTCTGTGAATCAATCTGTTCGAGGAGATGGACAGATTTCTGTAGTAAAATGGTTCAACAACCAGTTATTTTATCACCATCTGTCGAAGGTGAACTTCCTATAGGAAATTGTAGGCGCCGGTCAAGACAAGAGAAAGATTACGTCAATATAAGTAGGTCTGCCATTGTCAAACAGTACAATGAAAATATGGGTGGTGTTGACAAGTTGGACAGAGTCATGACTGCATACAGATAACAGGCGAAAACAAGGAAATGAACTTTTCGACTAATCCTCCATTTCTTTGATTTTGTTTGTATAGCCTCATGGATTGAATATAAGAGAGACTGTTTGGCGCTAAAACTAAAAACAAAAAACAATGGATTATCTACAATTCAAGATTGCCATTTCAGAGTGGTTACTCCGTTTTGATCGGCCAGTTGAAGAGCAGACTTATGATGAAGAAATTAGCAAACCTCAAAAAAGAAAAATGTCTTCTACAGCTCACCCTAGTCAAGCAAAAAGGACAAATGCTGCAAAACACATGCCTAAAATCGCCAATGATGAGAAAAATCATCGTTGTAGGCTGCTAGGTTGCAGGAGTGTGCGAGCAAGAGTGAATGTAACTGAATGTAAGCTCCGCTTGTGTCTTGTGAAAAAAAGAAATTGTTTCAAATCATACCATGAAATGTGATTTCTTGTTTGTAATGAATGTAATTAGTATATTTTGTTGTAATAAATTCAGCATGACTTATTATGTATTATTTTAAAAATACTTTTTCACAAAAAAAATGTATGCCTATAGACGTGAAGATAACCAAATATAATAAAAACAGTTTTAATTTAATAAAATTGCTATCAGGTCAGCTTTGAACATTTTTTCAACATTATTCTTAAACGTCATAATTTTGACAGGTAATTTATTACAGAAATTTACCTTATACAGTTTTAAAATAATTAAGAAAATCTTAACTGATTACTTATGTTTGAGAAAAGTTTTGGTAAAAAGTCTTCAAAGAACATTTGTTGCCTAGAATTAGCATTTAAAAGTTTTTTCCAGAAATAAATGACAGAACCTATTTTATTACTCGTGGTAGCATAATTCAGTAATACAAATAAAACATATATAACATCTTCTTGAGAAAAATTCAAGATTCTTCTTCTTTTTCCAACTTGGCTTACACCATTCGAGATCTTGCCTCCCAATACAATCCAGGTAAGTCCCTTCGTTGTTGTCTTTTCTTATTTAGTCCACTCCAGACCAGGAGGCGGTCCTTGTCCATAATAGATGTTTTGCATGCACATATTGTGCACCTGTTGGATTCTAATATTTTCATTCTGCTGAGATGTCCAGCGAGAGTTATGCTCTGTAGCCAGTCTGAGGTTAGTAACAGATGTTTTTCTCAGGAGTGTTCTATTTGCCTCAAACACATTACAGGACTTGTCCTTCATCATATTCCTTAAACCTTATGGGAAAGATTAAATATTTAAGAACATTTTTGACCAAATGTCAGGAGACTGATTTTTTTTTGTTTTCTCGTGTGTTTCTCAAAAATACATTCTGAACAAGAAACACTTCATGATTCTAGCTCATGAAAAACATTAATAGTATTGGATTTGAAAAAAATAACCTAAGTGAAAAACACTTATGAAGTAATGTTTACAGATCTTCTTGTCATAAAAGTGATGCATATTTAACCATTTTCATTATGGTCAGGCAATTTAAATGTAAACTTTAGTGAATTTAGTATTGTTTTTTAATAACCAAATCCATCCAAACCAGATACTTTGTAGCTATATTGTAATATTATAATTGCATTTTTTATAATAACCAAGAAATTTTGAAATTTGAGTTTTATGCAGGCGTATAATTCTGGATTTTACTGAAGTAAGTATCAAGCCGATTTTAATTTACACCTTGTGACAGACCTTCAATTATGCTGTTAGTGTCAGCTCAGCTTTCCTAAAATGTGGTTAAATTTTTGTCCACTATTCAGTGTTTAGTAGTTCTTTGAGTATACACATGAGTTGTTTTTAGATATCTTGTAATATGTTTGAGATGTGCTCAAGAGATTGTTTTTATGGATAACCATTATCAATAGTAAGATTTTACTTAATATTGTTCAGCTATTGGATATGTTTCCCATTCGGGGTACGCAACAATTATGGTCAAAAGACTCTCCAAATAAAATCAGTTGAAATGAAATTAGTAACTCCTTCAGTTGAAATGATTGTAAAATTATCTCATTTATTGTTTATTTGTCTTACAGGGATTCTGTGGAAAAGGCAGATATAAACTCCATGCTAGTATCTGACAGTGATATGGGAGGTCTTATCTTTGCTGGTTGTGGTGACAAGAAGATACATGCGTTTAGCTTAGAAGATGGAAAATGTGTCAGGAGTTTAACAGGACATGAGGATTACATACATAGTGTACAACACTGGTAAGCTCAATTATTTAACTTACTGCATAGCATATCATAAAATTATTTTTATGATATGAAACTCTTTTACAAAATAATTTTATCTTGTGGAATTTACTGTCGATTCTGATTAGCAAACTTTAACTTTAAATTGTTCGAAAACTTGTTGCTGTTCGTGACGAGCTGGTTGTTAATTACTTATTACACTTTTGCTATTACTTGCGACCAGACTTTGTGTTAACTAAAGGTTGTTCAATTGTTAACTTACACTTGGAGGAAACGTTTTTTGTCTTACAACTTCTTCTGCCTCATATTTTTGCCTCTAGGAATGCTGCAGTTGTGCTTCCTCAGTACCATTATTTTGAAAGTTAGAAGTGATGTGATCGAAGAGTATGTGTGATCTGTGCCGTGTTTGTTCATTTAAGATGTCATTTTTACGTGTGTTGCTATGTCTATATATTTCATACTGTTCTAGTGTGTTTAATTTATTGCCTTTGTTGCATGTGTGGGGGATGCTCATGTTATTTTCCATACTTTTGCATGAGTGCTTAGTGTACATGAGGTGATTTGTGAAGGTTGATTCAATAGTAGTGTGCAGTGCGCTTTTGTGTTCTTTATATCTTTCGGCGAAAGATCTGCCTGTTTGTCCAATATAGAACTTATTGCAGTTGTTGCATTTTAGTTTGTTACTAAAATAATGTTAGTTTTGCGTATTTGAGCATTTTGTAAAAAAAGATAGTGAGAATTAAAAGATTTCTGTTTCTAAAGCAAATCATTAATTAATTTTACGCTAAAAATGGTTAAGAATTTCACAAAATCCCTATTTAGCTTACAGAAGTATGTAATTGTGTTACAGGTATTAAAACGTTTGAGCCTAAGAGCCACATTGACTCATCCACTACATCCCAATGGCCAAGACCTAGCTACCTCATTATACCAATATAATTTAGTTTATCAAAATAAACTAAAGCAGATCTAATTGGCAGTGTTCACAGACCTTAATGTGGAGACCTTTTACTATATAATACCCTAATTCTATAATCTTAGAAAAAAAATGGAATGAATTGTTTCTATTTTCTGTCTTTTGTAATCCATGTCATTGTTCATTAATAATAAAAGCAAAGCTAACAAGAGGTCTTTTATATTTTTTTATCCCTTACGCTTAAGTAAATATGTTTCTTAGAAATTTTTTAACACCTTTTCTTTGTTAAAAAATAAGTTAAAACTTTGTATCCTAGCAACAGAATTTCTTGGAAAGAGGGAAAACAAAATTTACTGTAACATGAATGCTATATTTTACAGGCATTGAATATGGACGATTTAAATACAAAATTTAATAGTGAACTTGAAACTATAAAGGAATTACAACTTGATATTGAAAGGAAGGAGTTAAATATAAAGAAATTAATAGAAGACAATGATACAATCTCAAATTTATACAAAAAATCAGACTTTGAGTTACAAGGTGTACTCAAAGAAGTTACAAACCTTAAAAGTGTTATTCAAGAAAAGGATATGATCATTAAGAAGAGAAAGAAGGATCATAACCGACAATTTAAAAAACTATTGAAACAGAAAGGTAATCTTAAAAGTATTCTAGAAGAAAAGGATACGATTATTGAGACGACAAATAATGATTATGAACTAAAACTAAAAGAAGTTATCAATCTTAAAAGTATTCTAGAAGAAAAGGATACGATTATTCAGACGACAAATAATGATTATGAACTAAAACTAAAAGAAGTTAGCAATCTTAAGAGTATTCTAGAAGAAAAGGATACGATTATTGAGACGACAAATAATTATTATGAACTAAAACTAAAAGAAGTTAGCAATCTTAAGAGTATTCTAGAAGAAAAGGATACGATTATTGAGAAGAGAAAGAAGGATCATAACCGACAATTTAAAAAACTATTGAAACAGAAAGGTAATCTTAAAAGTATTCTAGAAGAAAAGGATACGATTATTGAGACGACAAATAATGATTATGAACTAAAACTAAAAGAAGTTATCAATCTTAAAAGTATTCTAGAAGAAAAGGATACGATTATTCAGACGACAAATAATGATTATGAACTTAAACTGAAAGAAGTTAGCAATCTTAAAAGTATTCTAGAAGAAAAGGATACGATTATTGAGACGACAAATAATTATTATGAACTAAAACTAAAAGAAGTTAGCAATCTTAAAAGTATTCTAGAAGAAAAGGATACGATTATTGAGACGACAAATAGTGATTATGAACTAAAACTGAAAGAAGTTAGCAATCTTAAAAGTATTCTAGAAGAAAAGGATACGATTATTGAGACGACAAATAATTATTATGAACTAAAACTAAAAGAAGTTATCAATCTTAAAAGTATTCTAGAAGAAAAGGATACGATTATTCAGACGACAAATAATGATTATGAACTAAAACTAAAAGAAGTTAGCAATCTTAAGAGTATTCTAGAAGAAAAGGATACGATTATTGAGACGACAAATAATTATTATGAACTAAAACTAAAAGAAGTTAGCAATCTTAAGAGTATTCTAGAAGAAAAGGATACGATTATTGAGAAGAGAAAGAAGGATCATAACCGACAATTTAAAAAACTATTGAAACAGAAAGGTAATCTTAAAAGTATTCTAGAAGAAAAGGATACGATTATTGAGACGACAAATAATGATTATGAACTAAAACTAAAAGAAGTTATCAATCTTAAAAGTATTCTAGAAGAAAAGGATACGATTATTCAGACGACAAATAATGATTATGAACTTAAACTGAAAGAAGTTAGCAATCTTAAAAGTATTCTAGAAGAAAAGGATACGATTATTGAGACGACAAATAATTATTATGAACTAAAACTAAAAGAAGTTAGCAATCTTAAAAGTATTCTAGAAGAAAAGGATACGATTATTGAGACGACAAATAGTGATTATGAACTAAAACTGAAAGAAGTTAGCAATCTTAAAAGTATTCTAGAAGAAAAGGATACGATTATTGAGACGACAAATAATTATTATGAACTAAAACTAAAAGAAGTTAGCAATCTTAAAAGTATTCTAGAAGAAAAGGATACGATTATTGAGACGACAAATAGTGATTATGAACTAAAACTGAAAGAAGTTAGCAATCTTAAAAGTATTCTAGAAGAAAAGGATACGATTATTGAGACGACAAATAATTATTATGAACTAAAACTAAAAGAAGTTAGCAATCTTAAAAGTATTCTAGAAGAAAAGGATACGATTATTGAGACGACAAATAGTGATTATGAACTAAAACTGAAAGAAGTTAGCAATCTTAAAAGTATTCTAGAAGAAAAGGATACGATTATTGAGACGACAAATAATTATTATGAAGTAAAACTAAAAGAAGTTAGCAATCTTAAGAGTATTCTAGAAGAAAAGGATACGATTATTGAGACGACAAATAGTGATTATGAACTAAAACTGAAAGAAGTTAGCAATCTTAAAAGTATTCTAGAAGAAAAGGATACGATTATTGAGACGACAAATAATTATTATGAACTAAAACTAAAAGAAGTTAGCAATCTTAAAAGTATTCTAGAAGAAAAGGATACGATTATTGAGACGACAAATAGTGATTATGAACTAAAACTAAAAGAAGTTAGCAATCTTAAGAGTATTCTAGAAGAAAAGGATACGATTATTGAGACGACAAATAGTGATTATGAACTAAAACTGAAAGAAGTTAGCAATCTTAAAAGTATTCTAGAAGAAAAGGATACGATTATTGAGACGACAAATAATTATTATGAACTAAAACTAAAAGAAGTTAGCAATCTTAAAAGTATTCTAGAAGAAAAGGATACGATTATTGAGACGACAAATAGTGATTATGAACTAAAACTAAAAGAAGTTAGCAATCTTAAAAGTATTCTAGAAGAAAAGGATACGATTATTGAGACGACAAATAATTATTATGAACTAAAACTAAAAGAAGTTAGCAATCTTAAAAGTATTCTAGAAGAAAAGGATACGATTATTGAGACGACAAATAGTGATTATGAACTAAAACTGAAAGAAGTTAGCAATCTTAAAAGTATTCTAGAAGAAAAGGATACGATTATTGAGACGACAAATAATTATTATGAACTAAAACTAAAAGAAGTTAGCAATCTTAAAAGTATTCTAGAAGAAAAGGATACGATTATTGAGACGACAAATAGTGATTATGAACTAAAACTGAAAGAAGTTAGCAATCTTAAAAGTATTCTAAAAGAAAAGGATACGATTATTGAGACGACAAATAATTATTATGAACTAAAACTAAAAGAAGTTAGCAATCTTAAAAGTATTCTAGAAGAAAAGGATACGATTATTGAGACGACAAATAGTGATTATGAACTAAAACTGAAAGAAGTTAGCAATCTTAAAAGTATTCTAGAAGAAAAGGATACGATTATTGAGACGACAAATAATTATTATGAACTAAAACTAAAAGAAGTTAGCAATCTTAAGAGTATTCTAGAAGAAAAGGATACGATTATTAAGACGACAAATAGTGATTATGAACTAAAACTGAAAGAAGTTAGCAATCTTAAAAGTATTCTAGAAGAAAAGGATACGATTATTGAGACGACAAATAATTATTATGAACTAAAACTAAAAGAAGTTAGCAATCTTAAAAGTATTCTAGAAGAAAAGGATACGATTATTGAGACGACAAATAGTGATTATGAACTAAAACTAAAAGAAGTTAGCAATCTTAAGAGTATTCTAGAAGAAAAGGATACGATTATTGAGACGACAAATAGTGATTATGAACTAAAACTGAAAGAAGTTAGCAATCTTAAAAGTATTCTAGAAGAAAAGGATACGATTATTGAGACGACAAATAATTATTATGAACTAAAACTAAAAGAAGTTAGCAATCTTAAAAGTATTCTAGAAGAAAAGGATACGATTATTGAGACGACAAATAGTGATTATGAACTAAAACTAAAAGAAGTTAGCAATCTTAAAAGTATTCTAGAAGAAAAGGATACGATTATTGAGACGACAAATAATTATTATGAACTAAAACTAAAAGAAGTTAGCAATCTTAAAAGTATTCTAGAAGAAAAGGATACGATTATTGAGACGACAAATAGTGATTATGAACTAAAACTGAAAGAAGTTAGCAATCTTAAAAGTATTCTAGAAGAAAAGGATACGATTATTGAGACGACAAATAATTATTATGAACTAAAACTAAAAGAAGTTAGCAATCTTAAAAGTATTCTAGAAGAAAAGGATACGATTATTGAGACGACAAATAGTGATTATGAACTAAAACTGAAAGAAGTTAGCAATCTTAAAAGTATTCTAGAAGAAAAGGATACGATTATTGAGACGACAAATAATTATTATGAACTAAAACTAAAAGAAGTTAGCAATCTTAAAAGTATTCTAGAAGAAAAGGATACGATTATTGAGACGACAAATAGTGATTATGAACTAAAACTGAAAGAAGTTAGCAATCTTAAAAGTATTCTAGAAGAAAAGGATACGATTATTGAGACGACAAATAATTATTATGAACTAAAACTAAAAGAAGTTAGCAATCTTAAGAGTATTCTAGAAGAAAAGGATACGATTATTGAGACGACAAATAGTGATTATGAACTAAAACTGAAAGAAGTTAGCAATCTTAAAAGTATTCTAGAAGAAAAGGATACGATTATTGAGACGACAAATAATGATTATGAACTAAAACTAAAAGAAGTTAGTAATCTTAAAAGTATTCTAGAAGAAAAGGATACGATTATTGAGACGACAAATAATTATTATGAACTAAAACTAAAAGAAGTTAGCAATCTTAAAAGTATTCTAGAAGAAAAGGATACGATTATTGAGACGACAAATAATTATTATGAACTAAAACTAAAAGAAGTTAGCAATCTTAAAAGTATTCTAGAAGAAAAGGATACGATTATTGAGACGACAAATAATTATTATGAACTAAAACTAAAAGAAGTTAGCAATCTTAAGAGTATTCTAGAAGAAAAGGATACGATTATTGAGACGACAAATAATTATTATGAACTGAAACTAAAAGAAGTTAGCAATCTTAAGAGTATTCTAGAAGAAAAGGATACGATTATTGAGAACGTAAGTAATGATTATGAACTAAAACAGATTCATAAACAAAACAATAGGCTGATGCAAAGAGTACATAGAGGTAGCTGGTCAAAGATGTATTGACTGTATAATCAAAACAAACAGTGACAGTCGGGTCGGGTTGGGCACCTGGCGACGGACGACAGTTAACTATACAAAACTACACTGAGACTGTGACTCAGCATCCAAATAATTTTTGCGCTGCGGTTATACTAACTTCGTAAAGAAAGTGCCAATAGCAAATGTAGACAAATCATTATTTTGGAAATAGCAGTACGTTCCTGTAATTCATTTTTTGCCTTAATTACTGAAAATTGTTTTAGCCTAATTTTTTTTTTTAAATCTGAAAGCGATTTGGATAACTGAAGGTCGAATAATAGGACTTTTAGCACGTCAAAAATTTTATCATTTTTATAATTCTTGTTTATTTTATTTGTTTCTAAGAATTTATTTGGTTATTTATTATAGGCCCTATTTAAATGAATAATGCTTTATCACTTTAACATAGCAGTTTTATTTTTAAATTTATGTAAACAATTTTACAACTATATTTAGCCCCTCTAAAGTGAAACTCATATGGACTTGAGTTTCTACTAGTTGTTCTGTTTTCATAACAAGTTGCTTCAGTAAAAAGAAGATTGCTCAGAAATCACTTTGATAGATTTTGTCTTTGTAAAACCCTCTGCATGATAATAAAATAAAATTATTTTTTTCAAAAATTAAATTTTGTAATTATGTTAAGGCTATTCCGTTACAGCCTGTGTTGATAGAGTTATATTAACAGTGCTGCATCTAGCCAGTGTTGTATCATTTTATAAAAATTCTCATATTCTTTTATATCTTAAATTATTTTTGACACTTTTGTGCACAAATTAAATACTTAATGTAAATTTGGTTTTTAAAGATAACAACAAAAGGAAAATGCTGTCTAAAAGTTTAGTTCTATATACAATCTACAAGCTCCAGCAAAATGTCCTAACTCCAATTGTGTTTTTTCTATTTCAGAACTCTCCAGGTGGCAGAAAATTGAGTTTCTTCCGAAAACTTTGTTGCAAATAAATAAAAATTAATTACTTAAAAATGTCATTGATGGCCAAGTAAATCATGATTAGGGATTTCAATTATTATTTCAAACTATTCTGTATATGTAATAAAATGTAACTGTAAATGTAATTTTATAATAGTAAATTTTTTGTAATGATTTTCATATAAATTTTGTCTCATACTTACTTACTTACTATCCAACGCCCACCCTTTTCTGTTGGGCCATTTGGTGGCGTGCTGACCAATACAATCGAGAGAGACTTCCTTCATTGTCTTCTTCGTCTGGCTGGACGCAGCCCAAGGAAGTGCATGTGAGGGTGTGATCTACATCCATGGTTCCGTTTCCACACATCAAGCAATCCGGCGATTGGAGGACATGAATTTTGTGGAGGTGTGCCAGTAGTTGTGGCCAGTAGCCAGGCGGAGGCAGTGCTACACCTGTGGTGGGAAAGGCTATGGTTTATTGGTCCTTCGGTGACGAGTGTAGCCCAGCTTCTGTTGTGAGATGCCCTGATTAGGTTTTCTCTCGTGCTGCGATTTAAAGCTGAGTTTATCTGTATTTTGACTGATTGAAAAGAGGTTGAGATAAGGGGATGTGGTAAAGCAGCTCCCTGTTTGGCGAGAGTGTCCGCTTTCTCGTTTCCTTCTATATTGACATGACTTGGCACCCGCTGAATGTGAATTTGCCAACCCTTTTCCTGAAGGGAGTCTAGTTGTTTTCTACAGGACAGTGTTCGGTGCCATTCCAAATTTTGTGTCATTGGCTATAAAGACATTGATGATCAAATAAATCTTTCTTGTGAAGTTTGATAGTTAAAACTTGATTGTTATTTGAAACTTTGTTCTATATATACATATAATTAATGAAAATTTGTAATAATTGTTAAATTTGATGAATTGGCCATTTATAAGAGTGACGAATTATATAAATTGAAACTGTAAATATAATTATATATATAAATATAATAAGATTCACCTAACGTAATCTTTATATATATAATTCTTCTGTGAGTGTGTATGTCACTGAACTTCTCTTAAACGACTGGACCGATTTTGATGAAATTTTTTGTGTGTGTTCAAGGGGATCTGAGAATGGTTTAGATTTACAATTTTGTCCGCTGGACAATGTTTTTTTAATTAATTTTTAATTTATTAGTAGTTGTTGATTTTGGAATGTTTTACATTGGATCCGACAGACGGCGCTACCATCGCAGTGTCAAATATTAAATATTCAATTTTAATTTTAGTCTGTCCCGACAGTTAACGCTGCGATCAAATTAAAAAAATGTTTTGTTATCATTGTGTTATTGTAGACCATGTGCTGGATCAAATATTAAATTAAAAGGTACTGAGTGTTTTGAGAAGAGTTTTGAAGTGTGCCTAAAAAACTATACATTTTGCGAATTTAGTGCAGAATCGAAGTGAGTATATTTCTTATAATTTTTTTTATCAAATTTACACGTGCGATAGTTAATAACTAACCTAACCTACAAATTTATTTGTGTACTATCGGCATCATTAATTTATGACTGTTTCGAGATTTAAGGGAAAATAAAATAGTATGCAAATAAAATTTAAATAATTGAATATAAATGAATATATATTAATAAAGTAAAAAAGCATAGAATGAAATATTCGATATTTTGAAATCTGTGTCGATAAAAAATCCATCCAAATACAACTCAGTGTTAATAAAGAGGCAAATATAAAACGTGAATAAATAAAAATCCATAAAATTAAAGTATATTTTCATAAACAATACATGGAAATTCTATATAGGTTATCTACATAATTATACTTTTATTTAATTGTTTATTTATTTATTTATTTAATTTTCATCTTTAATAAATCACTCATTTTCGTTATGTATTATTTTACAGTATTTTCCTTATACAGAAAAATGCCACGTCTTCGTGGAAGAGCAAAAAACATTGGTCGGCGTACTCGGAACGCCCAATTAGTCCATGATCGTCGGTTAAATAGATCAATTGAAGAACACTCAACGGATAATGCAAATTTAAGAGATCAAGTTGCATGTTCACGAGCAAATGAGAATTCAGAGCAACGCGTTCAACGTCTTCATGCTAATGCATTGAGACAACGAGAGGCACGTCAACGAGCTACCGACGCACATAGAGAACATCACCATCAACAAGTGCAACATAATCGAGCATTGTCACGAGCATCATTTAATCGTCTCGCGTTCGAATATGTTCCTGAAATAGATTATTCGTCACATGCACTAATCACGATAGGTAGTATGGACAAAGAGTGTCAATATTGTCATGCTTTCAAGTATAAAGGTGAATCAACTGGTTTATGTTGCGCATCTGGAAAAATTTCACTGCCATCGCTAAATCCACCACCGGAACCTTTAAAAACACTTTTAGCCGGAACCACATCTCAATCGAAATTGTTTTTGCGAAAAATTCGTAAATTCAATTCATGCTTCCAAATGACATCATTTGGAGCAACAAAAATTGTTCATAATGAAGATGGTCGTAATTTTGAATCTACATTCAAGATTCAAGGTCAGGTGTACCACCAAATTGGTTCATTGCTTCCAATGCCTGATGCCGATCCAAAATTTCTACAAATTTATTTTATGGGCGATGAGGAGCAACAATCACATACACGCTGCCTTTACAACCATATAGAGCGGATGGAAGAACGAGAAATTGTGGATAATTTGCAAACGTTTTTGCAAAACAATAACCAATTGATACGATTGTTTAAGACTCTTTCTAACAGACTGCAAAACGACAACTACGTCATTGTCATTAAAGCAGACAAAGTGCCCTATGGAGAGCACGCAGGCACATATAATGTTCCAACTATTAATGAAGTTGCAGTCGTTATGGCTGGTGACCCATGTGAACGTCGAGATATTCGCATACAACGCAGAGATAATACGATGCAAATAATTCAAGACAATCATCGTTCTTACGATGCTTTGCAGTATCCGTTGACATTTTGGGAAGGAGAAGATGGATATCATATCAATATTAAACAAAGAAATCCAACTACAGGTAAACTTATAAATTATCTTAAAATTATTTTATTTTAATCAATAATTTCTGTTAATCTCATAATTATATTTATTTGCAGGTGAAGAACGGGACAAGAAAGTTAGTGCTATGAACTACTATGCATATCGACTAATGATTCGTGCCAATGAAGGTAATGGTATTCTCCGATGCAGACAGCTATTCCATCAGTACATTGTCGATATGTATGTAAAAATCGAAAGTGAGAGATTACGATACATAAAATTTAATCAAGCAAAACTTTGTGCTGAGGAGTACATTCATTTACGTGACGCCGTAATCGGCAACGTAGATGCAACGAATGACATCAACAATATTGGTACCGCATATATTCTCCCATCATCATACACTGGTAGCCCGCGTCATATGCAGGAATATATTCAAGATGCCATGACTTACGTACGTGCATACGGCCGACCTGATCTTTTTATCACATTTACGTGTAATCCAAACTGGGATGAAATCAAAAGTTTACTGTTGCCAGGTCAAATATCGATGCACCGTCATGATGTCACTGCACGTGTCTTTAAACAAAAATTAAAATCTTTGATGAATTTGATTACACATTACTCGGTATTTGGTGAAACGCGTTGTTGGCTTTACTCTGTTGAATGGCAAAAACGAGGTTTACCTCATGCGCATATTTTAATTTGGTTGGTGGATAAAATACGCGCAGAAGAAATTGACAAAATTATTTCAGCGGAAATTCCAGATCCGAATGTTGATCCAGAATTGTTTAACATTGTTACTACAAATATGATCCATGGTCCATGTGGCACTCTAAACATGATGTCGCCATGTATGGATAAAGGAAAATGTACAAAACGTTTTCCAAAACCATGTGAAACTGATACTATCACCAATATGGACGGTTATCCATCTTATCGACGTAGAGACGTAGACAATGGTGGTCAATCATATGAATTGCGTCTGTCAAATGGTGTGAGAGTAGATATTGATAATCGCTGGGTAGTTCCATATTCGCCATTGCTGTGCAAAACCTACAAAGCACACATAAACGTTGAACTATGCAGTTCGGTGAAGTCTATCAAATACATTTGTAAGTATGTTCACAAGGGTAGTGATAAAGCTATATTTGCTGTTCAAAATGTAAACGACAATGACGAAATAACACGTTATCAAATGGGCCGATACATAAGTAGCAACGAAGCTATTTGGCGCATTTTTACGTTCCCTATACATGAAAGGGATCCTGCTGTTATACATTTGGCTGTGCATCTTGAAAACGGACAGCGTGTTTACTTTACAGAAGAAACTGCACTACAACAGGCTTTGACGGCTCCAAAAACAACTCTTACTGAATTTTTTAAACTTTGTAGTCGACAAGATGCTGTTGGTCAATTCGCAAGGACGTTGATGTACACTGATGTCCCTAAATTTTTTACATGGAATAAACATTTAAAAAATTGGGAACCGCGGAAACGAGGCATTCCAGTCCCAGGATTCGCTGATATATTTATGACAAATACTTTAGGTCGATTATATACAGTTCATCCTAAGCAACGCGAATGTTTTTTTTTTTGCGTTTATTACTGGTTAACGTCCCTGGACCGACGTGCTTCCAATATTTGCGAAAAGTCGATGGTACTTCATACGACTCTTTCTTCGATGCGTGTCGTGAGTTACATTTATTGGAGGATGGTAACCATTGGGATCTCACACTTGCAGATGCAGCACTGAGCTCATCTCCACAACAAATTCGTCAATTATTTTCAATAATATTGACAACGTGTTTTCCGTCTGATGCATCTGCTCTGTGGAACAAATATAAAGACTCAATGAGTGAGGATATTTTGCATCGGACTAGAATTACTAATCAAAATCTTAATATTGAATTCTCCGCCGAAATATACAACGAGTCATTAATAATGATTGAGGATATTTGTATTCTTATTTCAAACATGCCGCTCATCCATTTTGGAATGCCAGCGCCGAATCGCCCAGCAGTAGACATCATCAACAGCGATGCTCAACGTGAACACCAGTTCGATAAGACTTCTTTGGCTACTTTTGTTGCGGAAAATGAACAATTGCTTACTGCTGAACAACGAAATGTATATGATCAAATTAACGTTTCAATTGCAGCACAACAAGGTGGATTCTTTTTTTTAGACGCTCCAGGTGGCACTGGTAAAACATTTCTTATCGCACTGATACTTGCGCGGATTCGATCTCAAAATCATATTGCATTGGCCATTGCTTCATCAGGCATTGCAGCAACGTTACTTGATGGTGGACGGACTGCGCATTCAGCACTTAAATTACCTTTGAACGTTCATACAAATCCCGAAGCAATGTGTAACATAAAGAAGCATTCGGGCATGGCTGAAGTTTTGAGAAAATGTAAAATTACTATCTGGGATGAATGTACAATGGCCCACAAGCATTCACTTGAAGCTCTCGACAGGTCCCTGAAAGATATCAAAAATAATGCTCGGCTTTTCGGTGGTGCTCTACTGCTGCTGTCTGGTGATTTCAGACAAACATTACCAGTCATTCCACGCGCGACATATGGAGACGAAATAAACGCATGTTTGAAAGAATCTTATCTATATCCAAGTGTCACTAAATTATGCCTTACTATTAATATGCGCGTTCGACTTCAAAATGATCCATTAGCGTCAGGATTCTCTGAACAATTGTTAGACATTGGCAACGGTAAAATTCAATTGTATGAAGATACACAATATATTCGACTTCCAGAGAATTTTTGCAACATGGTGGCTACCAAAGATGAGTTAATAACAAGTATCTTTCCAGATTTGACATAATTATACTAATCATGAATGGCTGCGAGAGCGAGCTATTTTAGCCGCAAAAAATTTAGATGTTGACACCATCAATTTTAAAATACAACAGTCATTGCCTGGTGATGAAATTACATTTAAATCGATTGACACTGTTGTTAATCCTGACGAAGTTGTCAACTATCCTGTAGAGTTTCTAAATTCACTAGATTTACCTGGAATGCCACCACATAATTTGCGACTGAAAATTGGCTCACCTATAACTTTGTTTCGAAATTTAAATGCCCCAAAATTGTGTAATGGCACGCGATTAGTTGTAAAAAAAATCATGGGCAACATTCTTGAAGCCAATATTTTGAGTGGAAAATTTCAAGGTGAAGCTGTACTTTTACCACGGATCCCAATGATTCCTTCAGATTCGCCTATACCATTCAAACGTTTACAATTTCCAATCCGCTTGGCATATGCTATGACTATAAATAAGTCACAAGGCCAAACAATGACAATTTGTGGCTTGGATTTAGAAAACCCATGTTTTTCTCACGGCCAATTATATGTTGCGTGTTCCAGAGTTGGAAAACCATCGAATTTATTTATTTATACAACTCAGGGTTTAACCAAAAATATTGTACATCCAATGGCATTACGATAAATTAAGTTTTTGTAAATAATAAAATATATGTTTTAAATTAAAAAGTTTGAGTATAAGCTTTTTTACCTTTAATTAAAACAAGTTGAAGATTTCATTACACTTACTCACACGCTATCGATTAGTCTAATTGTAATAAATTTACATGTAATGACGTTAGATATTGTCATAACATTTGAATAATAATTTTCATCAAAACGGTCCAGAATGTTTTACCTTATTAAAAAAAGTTTGAAATTTTCAAATTAAAGACGTGTAGACTTTCTATCTATTTTTTCTATCTTATCTTATCCTAAGACATTTCATTCAAAATGTTTGTTGCCAAGCAACACTCAACAATTAAAAATTATTTTCCAACACATTTCAAACAATATACAAAAAACATTTTACATCGGAATGGACTTCAATAAGTAGTATTCAATCAAGAGATTTTATTGCCACGCTTTTCTCGATGGACTACTATAAGTTCAGATATTATTATGTTAATAAAATACTGATTTAAGTTTAGTTAATGTTAACACAACATTAATTGACTTTTAGGCGATACGAAGTTCGGCGGGTCAGCTAGTGGACTATAAAATTCAAGAATGTAAATATAAGTTGTAGGGTTTTTCACCAGAATGGGTACGGATATAAGATTTCCTTTCAATGAGCCTGAATAACTGCTCTGTGAACATCTGAAAGGTTTTCACCAGAATATTTATGTACTTGTTTTAAAAGATTTCCTTTAAGCGAGGCTGAATAACTACAGTGTGAACATCTGTAAGGTTTTTCACCAGAATATTTATGTACTTGTTTTAAAAGATTTCCTTTAAGCAAGGCTGAATAACTACAGTGTGAACATCTGTAAGGTTTTTCACCAGAATGGGTAAGCATATGACTGGCAAACACACTCTTTTTTGAAGCTGCATAGCTATATTGTGAACATTTTTGAGGATTTTTACCAGAATGTTAATGCATATGATCTATAACACTTCCTTTTAACGAAGCTGAATAGCTACACTCTGAATATTTTGACTGGAGTGCGTACTCTTACAGACCTTTTTCCTCCACTCTTTATCCTCAAATCCTTCTCTTCTATTATCATACCTCCGGAAAACCATTTTCCTGCTCTTTACTAGGATGTTTACACACTCCCTGTCCACAGGAAAGTAATGGTTTATCCCTTGAAATCTTACTCTTTTCTGATACCTTTAGCTCAAGGAATAAACCTGTCAGGAGAGCAAACTCCTGGATTTGTGACATAAACCAATTAGCCTTCTATAAGCCCTTTTAGGCTTTAATCGGGGCTATGGATTCTTTGAGAGTCACTTCTGACTTAATCACTTTTACATTAGTTAATGACTATCCAAACTTTAATTTTGTAAATTTGTAAAAACTTACTGAGACAGAACTTTTCAATCTTCATCAAGATCGCCACAGAGCGATTGAAAACATTCTGTCTCAGTAAGTTTTTACCAAATTAAAGTTTGGATAGTCATAAACTAATGTAAAAGTAATTAAATAAGTTTCGCCGAACATAATGGAATAAAAAATTCAAGAGTTTAAAGACTATAATTGGACACCTTGTAAAACTTACTTTATATGAAATGAAATAAAATGCTAATTGGAAAATAAGTTTTTATTTATTTTTCAACTTAATTTTTTGTTTCTTTTTATTTACAATTATTAGGTATTCTATTTAAAATATGGCCAAAACTCGGTTTATATTAATTTAACTTAATCTTTTTCTTATTATATACAAATAAGAGTCAGGCTCATTGGCCTAAATACATATTTTGGTATTCTCCCTAATTACCAAGATTTTTGCAACTGTCAATTTGGCCGTTGCAATACACGTGTTTTATAATACTTTCTTTTTGTGAAGCTGAGTAACTATACCACGAATATTTATAAAGTATTTTTATAGAATGAGGTCAGAAGTATTTTTTAAATTAATCACTTTTACATTAGTTTATGACTATCCGAACTTTAAATTTTGTAAATTTAAAAAAACTTACTGAGGCAGAACTTTTTCAATCGCTACGCAATGATCTTCATCAGTGTATTTTTTAAAACTAGTTGAGTGTGAAGTTGAAAACTCATTGTATATCAACAGTCGCCACGAACACAGACTTTACTGAGGCTGTGTAGTTACATATTGAGTCTTCATTTTGCTTACACGTGTTATAATACATTACTGGTCTATTAGACTTTGGATATATTGCTTTTATGGTCTTCTTGTTAGAAATGTTTCATAATACAGATTTCCTGAAAATTGAGATATATTTCATTTTATTATAAATCTCTTGTTACTCAATTTTTTAAAACTCTATTATTACTGGGGTACCGCAAGTTATTTCAAACCCCTCTTAGTAAACCCCCATGTGGAATGCAAACAAGAGACAGTCACACAAGCAAGGGAAACCTTTGTAACAAAATAATGAAAGCTTGTAAGCCAGCAAGAGGTTAACAAATATTATGGATTTAATAGTGTAGCTGATTGGGACAAACCAAGTCTATACTTGAGTGATTTAGTGTCTGTTTATTATATTCCTCGAAAACAGTCACACATGTGGAATGCAAACAAGAGACAGTCACACAAGCAAGGAAACCTTTGTAACAAAGTAATGAAAGCTTGTAAGCCAGCAAGAGGTTAACAAATATTATGGATTTAATAGTGTAGCTGATTGGGACAAACCAAGTCTATACTTAGTGACTTAGTGTCCGTATATTATATTCCTCGAAGACAGTCAAAAATTACACATATTTATATTTTTGAAGAAGAACCTTACTTGGTATATATGCGCGTTAACTTTCGAAGACTCCCATATATACCAAGTAAGATTCTTGTTCAAGTACATTATAGTGTAAGTGATAAATGAATACAAGCAAACGGTGTTGCAAAGTTAAAAAATTATATACAGTAATACATCAACTTGTGCTACCCTGTCTTATGCGATTCCCAATTTACATGGTTTTAAATCGGGCTGTCTGAGTTATGCAGAAACTGGCCTGTTCTGGAAGAAAATGCATAGAAAAACTTTTATAGCAGATGAAGAGAAAATATTTTGAGGTTTCAAGGCCCCCAAAGACCGATTGACAGTGATGGTTGTCACAAATACTGCTGGGGACTGTATTTTTTTTTCAACTTGGGAGCGGGTTTAAACTGCCCGAAGCACTGCTACCTTAAGGTATATTGTACTTACCTCCCTGATCTAGTCAAATAGCCCCTTCTCTCTTACCAGGTTTAGGAGTTTCCTGACTAGTGTTTTACCTTCAGCATCCACCAGAGCTGTACTATCACCAAAGAGGTTGAAGCGCCTCTCGGCAAGTGCTTCACATCTATAAATGATGTGTGTGGCAGTCTCCAGTTCTTGACCGCATAATCTGCACACTGGTTCATCTTTGTAGATACCCATTTTATGCAAATGTTTCCTTAGTCCACAGTGTCCCGTGAGTAGACCTGTGGCTATCCTCAATTCCTGCCTAGACAGATCCATGAGACTCTTCTGCAGCCCCAAGGAAGGTTTCCTAAGGGTTAGCTTACTGTGTCTCATCCCTTCAGCCCTGATCCAGTGCTCACAGTGTCTTTCAGCCATCCACCTTCGCACTGCAATCTTGACCATGGATTTGGAAATACCTACCGCCGGCTCCGGTCCAATCAGGGGAGTCGAAGACCCCTCTCTGGCCAGCGCATCTGCGGCTTCATTTCCAATAATTCCCCTATGCCCTGGCACCTAACCTATCTTAATTTGATTGTACCTTGCCAGGGCTTCTAGGTTATTTAGGCACTCCCTGACTATGGCCGAGGTGACCACATGTCCGTTTAGTGCCTTAATTGCTGCCTGACTGTCGGAGAAAATAGCAATCCGGGCCCCCGTGTATTCCCCTTCTCGCTATCTCTCTCAGACAGGCAGTTATAGCATATATTTCGGCCTGAAAGACAGAGGTATGTCTTCCCAAGGAAAAAACTAGTTTTACCCTTGGGTTTTTACAATACACCCCCGCTCCAGTGCCGAAGTCTATCTCTGAACCATCTGTGTACCAGATCTGAGCTCCCGATGTTATTGACCCTGACCATTCCATCATAGTTTGGTGGGCCTGGTCATGTGCAAACGTTCGAGTAATGTGGTCACTGCCCATTTCCAAGACGGGTTCTTTGACCACGCACTCGATACTCATATGTCCCGAAACATCTGGGAGATTAGACCAGTTGTTTGAGTTACGCAATCTCCATGCCGCCAGCCTCGCCTCTCCCCTAAGGAAAAGCTCAAAGGGGGGGGGGAGGTTAAGCATTACTTCCATTGCTGCACCAGGTGTAGTTGACATCGCTCCCAGTGTGCACAGACAAGCCAATCTCTGGATAGAGCTCAGTTGAGCTCTTGTCTGTGCCTGGTTGGCCTTTGTCATCCACACCAGAGCTCCATAGGTAATCATAGGTCTTATCACCCTCAGATACATCCAGTGCATCATTGATGGCTTCAGTCCCCATTTCTTACTCACCATTCTTCTCACTGTCATCAGTGCCCTTTTGGCCCTGTTAACTGTCCTTTCAAGATGTGGGTTCCAGGTGAGTTTCCTATCCAGAGTAACTCCCAGGTACTTCACCTCCCCCACAAACTCAAGGTATTCACCAAACAAGCAAGGCATCCTGGTCGTCAGATCTTTTCGCTGTCTGGTGAAGTTAATAAGAGCAGTCTTTTTCGAATTTACCCTAAGGTTCTCCTTATTACACCACTCTTCAATCAGTCATAGAGGATTTCTGATTACCTCAAGGACTGTATCAGGGAATCTGCCCAGGATCAGAACAACTATGTCATCTGCATATCCAAGACAGAAGTACCCCTGTTCATTCAGGAGTTCAATAAGGTTGTCAACCACTAGGCACCACAACAGAGGAGAGAGAACCCCCCCCCCTGTGCACAGCCCAGACTTGTCTCCGCCCTTCTGACCTCCCCTGCCACCTCTACAGAAATGCTTCTGTTTGTTAACATGGAACTTATCCAGCCACAAGTGGTCGCATCCACTTCATGACGTCTTGCACCATTTACCATCGTCTCCACTGAGGGGTTATTGAAAGCCCCTTCAATGACGAGGAAGGCACCAATGGCACAACCTTTCTTTGCGATCATTTGCTCTATCCTACCAACCACTTGATGGAGAGCTCCCTCGCAGGATTTCCCCGGTTGATAAGCATACTGGTTCCAATGCAGTGGTTTTATGGCCAAAGCACCCCCCCCCTAATATGCCTATCAACCAGTTTTTCAAGTCCCTTAAGAACAAAGGACATGAGTGTAATAGGTCTGTATCCTTTACCTTCCGATTGGTTACCGGTGGGCTTAGGTATAAAGAAAACCTTACTAGATTTCCAGGCTGCCGGCACATGCCCTAGAGCAATGCTTAGCCTGTATAATTTAGTAAGTACCATCACCAGCATATCCATTCCCTGCTGCAGCAGCACAGGATAGATCCCATCTGGACCTGGAGATTTGTAGGGTTTAAATGTCCCTATAGCCCATCTTACCCTTTGTGGAGTTACTATCCTCCTTGCCACTTCCCAGTCCTCCCTCTTACCACGTCTTGTGGAGGGTTTGGCAACTGGTTTAGTGTCTGCTCCCCCAAGTTTCCTCAGAGTACTGCAAGGGAAATGTGTTCTGATTAATTCTTACATAGTTTCCCCTGCAGTTTTTGTTATATTTCCCAGTGGGGTTCTTAGCATCCCCACCGGGTTAACTGGGTCCTTAGAGAGCACTTTATGCAGTCGTGCGCCTTCCCGAGTTTTGTCAATCTCTTGACAAAATTCCTTCCAGGACTTCCTGTGTGCTTCCCTAATTGCCCTGTTGTATTCGGTTAGTGTTTTCCTATACTGGTCCCACTCCCCGTTCTTTTTTGCTCTATTAAAGAGTCTCCTGGTGGTCTTCCGAAGTTTGGCTAGCTTCTTATTCCACCATGACCCCCTACTTTTCAGTAAAGGATTCTATTATAGCCTCGCCAACCAATGTGGCAGAGTCTTCTAGCTCTCTTCTCCCACCATACTACAATCCAGCCTCCTCAATCCGAACACCCAGGTCCCTCCTGTAGGAGTCCCAGTCTGTTCTTCTTGGATCCCTGGTTGACCGAAGCATGGCTGGATTGAGGGAGATATCATACCTAATATGTCTGTGGTCAGAAGAAGATGGTTCATCCGACACATGCCAATTTAGTACACACCTAGGCATCTGGTTCGATGCCACCGTAATGTCCAGGACCTCCCGTCTGGCCCTAGTGACAAACATCGGCTCTTCTCCCTGATTTAAGACTAGTCAATTCTTAGAGCTAAGATAAGCTAAAAGTTCCTCACCTCTAGTGTTGCTACCTGTACTTGCCCACGAAGTGTGATGGGAGTTAGCATCCATCCCCACCAGCAGCTCCTCATCCACAGCCCCGCAGTGCTCGACCAACCTCCTCAGCTCTTGTGTTGGTAGAGCCCCCGCGTAGTCAAAGGGCGTATGCCGTGGCCAGGTTCAGCCTCCTCATCCTCCCCTCCACTCGCAGCTCCACCATCACTGCTATCAAGTCCCTGCAGCAGAAGTCCTTTAGTACAAAGGCACTCAACCCCCTCCTGACCAGGATACACGTCCTGGGAACACCGGAGTTCTTATCATACAACAACTTACCTCCAGATGTCGCCAGCCCGCATATTCGTCCTCCAGAAATCCATGGCTCCTGGATGAGAACCAAGTCCACCTCATTCCTGTCCAGCATCCTACACACGACAGCACTAGCCGCCCTGCTGTGCTGTAGGTTCACTTGAAGGAACTTGATCATCGTTCTGCTTACTTAGCAGTTGCCTGGGTCCGCAAAGCAGCCCCAGGACTAGAGAGCACCTTGAACGTGGCCTGTCTCATCCCCACATTCACCCTCAGGTTGTTGTTCCGCAGTGCCCTGAGGGAGCCCTCTCCTATATACAGGATAAGGGTAAGAACTGCATCCTCCCTTTTCCTAACAATCACCTTCCAAGTGTCCTGAACTATCCCAGGGTTCTGGGTTTTGACCACCTTCAGGATCTCTTCCGCCTCCTTGTCAATGTAGGGTTTGGGTACCCACATTGAAACTTTTGCAATGCAAAAGATCTCCTTAGGTGGCCCTGCCCTCAACTTTACCCCCTCACTCAGGGTGAAGCTTGGCAGGACCTGAAGGACCCACTCCAGGCTCTTCCGTGAGGAGCATACAACATTTAGAGCCCCCCTCTCTAAGTATGCTGTCCTGAACCCTCTATCCCCACTCTCCGTCTCCGCGGACAGCAGTTCTGAGAAGAACAGCTTCTCCAGCTCCAACGCCATCTCTTCCGAGAGTTGTCTCTCTGGGTAACTAACTGGGACAATGGCTAGCTTTTGCCGAAGGGTATCACTGTATGTGCCTGAAGACACTGCAGCATCCCCCCTTGTCTCAGCTTCACTTTCGTCTATCCTCCCTCCACTGGAGAGGGATTGGACGTCGAACTCCTAGGCCTTTTGGGCGTGCTGGGGTTTGGTGCTCTTGGTTGATTGCTTCCCTGTTGCACCTCCCTCCTCACAACATCCAAGCCCTGGACTTGACAAGCTCGGCTCGGTTTTGGCCTCCCCTTCGTTTTGTCAGGATTATTGGCCCTCCTCTGCTCTCGCCTGTTCTCTTCGTAACCGCCTTTTGGCCGCTCCACTCATACGCTTTCTCCGTAAAGAAAGTGTGCTCAACTCTACAGCCATTTCACTGGTTTCTGCAGTCGGCAGCTTGATAGCCGCCCCCGCACCCTCAGTGGTGGTTGCCGTTGACACATCTGCTACAGATTCACGGTTTGCCGTCTCATTGGCCCCCGCTGCCTGTGCAGTCTCAAAATCAATTTTTTTACTAGTTTGGTCCATTAACCTCCCACGAGTATGGGGGAAATAACAGTCAACCAGAGCAGAGCCCCCACTGCCCTGGCAAGACAACATACAATGAGGTTTTGTCTGGTTCCTCAAGGGGATCGTGTGCGACTGCATTTTATACCCTGCAGCCATTCATCCATCGGCACGATGCCTTCCACCTTGGATTGGGTATTCAGTCACTGACCTTGAAACCTACCCCAAGTTCAGGACATTATTAACTGTTGCTCTTGGAGCGAACAGCCTGCTTTACTCTCTTTTGTTACAACTGTGTCGTTAGGGTAGTCTCCCGCCCATACTTCACTGCCACATTGCCCTTGGTTCACCTGGGAGGTGAGAGTAGCATTGTAAGGACTTAATTTCCAACTACCCCAGTCCCCAGTCAGAGCAGTTATTTCTACCACACCCAACCGGTTGACTGACGAGGAGGGATAATTCCTCACCTTTGAACCATTGCCTTGGTCCGGGCCTGCTTATTCAGAAACCTTCCGGAATCCTTATTCACAAGTAACCTACATATCTGTAGGCCGTTCCACTATCCGCCTGTGGACCCGCCCGGTTGCTCAGGCCAGCTTTCCGGGTGGGGACTGTAAGTTGCAACCTCTCATAGTTTATCGTTCAGAAAATCCAAAGGCATTAAAAATATTTCTAAAGCTATCTTGTCCGTGATTTTAGAAGATGAATCGGAAGGCTTGAGTGACAGCTTTTTTTTTTGAGGACTGGTTTGGTCATCATTTTATACCTCAAATTGAACGTTACTGTCGGTCTAAACAAATTCCTTTTAAAAGTAATTTTTATTTATTGACAATGCACCTGGCCATACTCTTACTACTTAAACTAATTTAGACACACACAAGAAAGTGATATTTTTTCCACCAAACACAACTAGTTGGCTTCAACCGATGGATGAGGGAGTCATCAAAACATTTAAAGCTTATTACAGAAGAAGATCATTTGCGCATCTGCAGAGCTGTGAGACAGAACAACAAGCTCTCTGTTGAAGATTTTTTCAAACGATTCAATGTTTTAGATGCTTTGAGAATCATTGGACAATCTTGGAATAAAATTTCACAAAAAACTTTGAATGGCGTTTGGAAAAAGGTGTGTATATTTTTTTTTACCGTTGAAACTCAAGTGAAATCACTTCCAGAGTCTGATGAAATTGCTGATGTGATTGAAGAAGTTGTTGATTTTGCCAGAGAACCCAATTTAGAAGTGGATAATGATGACGTTCAAGAACTGTTGGATTTACACAACTAAAAGCTGACAACTAATTGATGAGCTCATAGAAATGGTTGAGCAAGATCTTAAACACGCAAATTCTTTAGATCCAGTTGACGTAGAAGATGAAATGACAGTTAGAAACTCAATTAAAGGCCTTAGTTTAATTGAGCAAGGCTTACAAATTTTGGAAAATATAAAAAAATTATCAAGTTACGAGGAAATTCTGAGAAGAAATAGTCTTCAATTCGTTAAAAGAATTTACTAGATTTTATGAAGCCTTCTATGTCGAAATAACTTCTTATTACTTACTTCTTTGCAATATCTATGTATATAATATAATTTTTTGTTGTATTATGTATTTAAATTTTTAACACATACCCATTTCCCCTAAATTATTAGTTTATTTAGTCTTTGATCTTAATTACACATGATTCCTATGTGATTGTATGTAAAAATTATATCTCGACTTACGCGAATTCGACTTATACGGTTATCGCTCCGTCCCACCTATCGCGTAAGTACAGGGTATTACTGTATATATGTTAAACTTATATGTTATTGTAAATAATTATTCCACCATTAAGTGCAATTAATTTTTACCTTATGATGAGGCACCTTTCGATCACTTGACCATTGTCGAATCCCTGAACTATTATTAAGAATAATAATTCAGGAATTCGACAATGGTCAAGAATGAAAAGTGCCTCATCATAAGGTAAAAATTAATTGCACTTAATGGTGGAATAATTGTTTACAATGACATATAATAACTCTATAAAGGCAATGCAACAGAATAATAATGGGCAATGTTAAATATCACAAATATACATATATTCCTTCACAGGTGAAAAAATATAATGAAAAGTTATTATTTGGACTCTATATATTAATTTTGTAGTGTATAAAAACATAGCTCCGATTTTTCACCAGTATCTTTTCAGGTATTGGTGAGTTTAACTCAACAACAACTGATTTCTGACTTGAACTGCTGGGTTTACCTTGATCGTCTGTATCCCTTCAAGTGTGGATTTTCAGATTAGTGAAATGGACTCACTAGGCTCCTTGAAGTCCACTGTAAGTCTGGGAAGGTGTCTCAGACAAGGTTTCCTCAGATCCCATCAGTCCTATTCCAGTGATGGAAACAGGACTTTGTTGACTCAGGATGAGAAGAGATGTATGAGTTCCTCCTTGGACATTTAGATTTGTAAGTGTTTATTCTGCTTTTGGTGACTAATGATAAAGATTTATTTGTTTTAACAGCAGTTAATGTTAGGGAATTTTTCATGCTTTAAGTTTTCAGAGAAAATACATGGCATAGTAATTGAGAACTTTTAAAATTAGGCTTAGCACTAGAGTAACAGAAGATTTGGTGACCAGAGACAGTAGCTAACGATCTTTACGAGTAAGAGATTCAGTTCTTTTGTTCATCTCAATCCAAATAGAACGGGATATCTCGGTTGTGGCACCTACACCATTATATTTGCCTTTCAAGTCTATATGATGATGGCCGAGAAAAAATAGTGAAGATGGTGATGTTTTGAGTACAGTTTTGACAAAAAGTGTTGTATAAGAATGTTTAGTGCAAAATATTCATGGCTGCTCTAACATAATCTTGTGTTTACATATTCGGCGGTAAAATATCCGTTGCCACTTTAACTTATGTCGCATTAGGACGTAATATCGGTTGTAACGCCAGCACTATAGCTACTTTGAGTTCATAATTGTGGTATTTGGAATCGAGAATAGGAATCAATTTCATGGTATTACATAAAGGTGATTTTCTGTAAGTATATGTTTTATTTCCTTGTTTTTTAGCCATTCTCTGGTTAATACACATAGCTTCCGGTCCCAGTTAGTCCAAATTATCGAGGTTCTATTGTACTGCCTCTTTGTTAGTAATATATAAACTTGTAGATAAACAAAACATTTGCTCAAGTAAATTTATCAATTCTCCTATCTTAAGTAGAATATACCAAATAACATGTGACACGCTTCTGGGTAGCAAAGTTCTGCCCATATATAAACTCCCACTACCCTGGGAAACTTATAATGAAATTCTTAAAGAATTAATTAAGAGGCGTAAATTAAAGTTTCTTAACTGAAAATGTGAACAAGTAATATAAACAAATCTTTTTCAAAGTAAATTTCTACTTAAGTGTACAAAGAAAAATTTTATTTTAGTTACTTTTTATTACATAATTACAATCAATAAAATAATGTAACATAAACTATGTGTTGAAACAGCTGTTCTACCACATAGCCTATAGTAAAAATTCAGCTTTTTTATGAAATCACATTTTTTCATTTATTTTATGCCAAATACTTCGAAATAACTATAATGCATACTTTGCCCCTTTTGTGAAAAAACAGACCCTACAACCTTAGCTTTGGTAGTTTTATAAATATTAAATAGAAATAAGTTATGGTATATATTCCTATATATATATATATATATATATATATATATATATATATATATATAGGAATTTTTGGACTATAAAGGAAACTGACAGACTTACCTAGTGGTTATAGTACAAAACTGCAATCTCTTGGAAATAAATAAATAGACACATATAAAAACCTATCACACTATTGAAATATTTTGATCACACAATGATCTTTATCAATCAAAAGAAAAGATTTTTCTTTTTAAATTGATAAAGATCATTGTATGATCGAAATATTTCAATAGTGTGATAAGTTTTTATATGTGTCTATTTATTTATTTCCTAGAGATAGCAGTTTTGGACTATTACCACTAGGGAAGTCTGTCAGTTTCCTATCTAATCCAAAAACTCCTAAATAAGCTTTAAGCTCTACTAGAACTAACCTAAATATATATATAGATTTTTTGGACTAGGAGACTGACAGACATACCTTGGTAAGAGTCCACTCTGTAGTCTTGAAATAGAAACACATAAAAGCACTTAAACAATGATATATTTCAACCACACAGTGGTCTTTGTCAATCGAAGAGAAAACACAAAAAGAAATATGAGAGAATGAAATCATCTCATATTTCTTTTTGTGTTTTCTCTTCGATTGACAAAGACCACTGTGTGGTTGAAATATATCATTGTTTAAGTGCTTTTATGTGTTTCTATTTCAAGACTACAGAGTGGACTCTTACCAAGGTAAGTCTGTCAGTCTCCTAGTCCAAAAAATCTAAATAATCTTTACCAACCAAAACTAACCTAAAATATATATATATATATATATATATATATATATATATATATATATATATATATATATATATTTAAAACAACATAGGTTATTCAAATACAAGAATATATATTAATTTATATCCAAAGCTTTTCGTTGGCAAACAGTGGAAACATCATCAGGAATGAAAATTACAATAATGTAAGCTATAGGCCTAAAACATATGTTTAATTAGAAATAGAATTGTTGCTAAATTTATACAAATTGCCAAATTTATTTTGTTGCTGTAACATTATAGACATTGAATATAGTATCAAATTTAGAATGTATTTATATTTGTTCTTTTATTAATTTATTATTAATATTGTGTTTATATATTTCGAATGCTTCATATATATTCATTCTTAATCCCTTATTAATTTCTTTTATAAGTCTCATATTTTCTATATTTGGAAATTGGTGCTTATTATTAATACAATGATTTGCAAAATATGATTTATATATTTCTGGATTAATATAGGCATTTAAATGTTCTTTATATCTTTCTTTTAATATTGTCTTGGTTAGATCTATATATGCTTAATTACAATTTTCGCATTCTAATTTATAAACACCACCTTTTTCATGCATATTAATTGTTTATTATTGTTATTTATTATGTTTATTATTTTGTTATTAGTTTTGTATGCAATTTTGATATTTGTATTTTTAAATAATTTGCAATTAAAATTAATGAAAATACAAAATTAATAATTAAATATGTAATTAAAGATGTTTATATGACAATACCTATTAAGGTTTATGTGCAAATACCCATATTTTTGTTTTGGGGAAATAATTACGGGAGAATCCTTAATTCAATTGTGTAGCTTTCCACCTGTTTTATACATATAATTTATGATTGGGCTTAACTTGTGTGCAAAAACAATAATTAAAAAATAATAGCAAACCCCAATCCACAATAGATATGTTTATTTCTCGAGTAACTTGGGAACACCTAGTTATAGTAATAACCAGTAGTATCTACTCCTTCGCTTTCAGTTTTGTTCCTTCTTATATAGGCTCATCATAAAGATATTCTAAACATGAATAAAATGATTTTAAGTGCTCTTTACACAGTATAGTAGATAACCTAGAAAAATTCCTTCAAAAAATACAAACATAACATTAATGTACAAAAAACTAAAGAAAATAAAATTTTCCTTATAAATACGAACAATATCTTGTCCTAAAGTCAATTATTATAAAACTATCCTACAGTATAATAACAAAGTATTTTGTTAGGATAGGCTTGGTTAAAAAAAATATTAAATTTTTTTTAACCCTAATTTTGAGGCCAACAGGAGACTATGTAGGTTGCATAACACACTACCACTATGCAACATTGGTTGAGCAAATGAATGCCAACTTCTTGACTTTTTCCAACAATTTACTTTACGTTGGAAAACTATATTTTTTTAAACCCAAAGTTACCCTAACCAAAAATATTCTATGCTTATATTTAACATACCTGTAATGAAAATACAACATTGCTAAAAATCACCATCTGTTATCAGTCGAGTAATTTAGGAGTATAATATTCCAGTTAGAAATAATAAAAATATATTTACTAATAATTAAACTGATATTAAAAAATCTAATGTGCTTATATTCTTAAATTTCTAAGACAAAAATAATAATTAAAACAAATATCGGTAAAATTATAATTCAATGTTTTATTGATATCATTTGGCAAAAATCCACTACTTACTGCTATTTTCAGCAGAAGCATTTTGCAACAGATCAATACATTGTTCAATGCTGCAAGTCTTGGACAAGACTGTTGCTCAGGTGTGTTGTATTACTGTGAGCCTATGGTGTTCTGTGGTGTTTAGTTTACTCTTATGTATTCAAATATAGTGTTTGATTTAGAGTGTGTTTTGTTATTTAGAATGTCTTGTGATTGGTTTTGTAGTGTTTATATATTTTGAAGTTTTCTGTTGTGGATAGTTTATTGCTTTTCTTAAAGTACTGAAGAACTTTTAGAATTTTGTGAATGTTGGTGTATGTGTGTAGCGTGTTCTGTTTATGAATAGCAAAATTTGACTTGTGTTGTGATCCATGTACCTGTGGGTTTTTTGTGTGATCCATGCATCCTGTGGTACCATTCTCTCTGTTTGACCTAAGTAGAAGCTAGGGCAATCATTACGAGTGACCTTGTATACTCCTGCCTTGTCTTGTTTGAGTAATACTGCTGAAAATGACTCTGCACAGTGGTCATAGGTCTGTTTACCTTCTTGTGTGATGTATTAATTAAATCAATCTTAGAACATAAAATGAACTAGAAAACATCTACAAATATAATTCACTCTCACATGTAGAAATAACATACAAGGAAATTCAAGGATGGAATTAATGATTACATGCCCTTGAATTTAAAATAAAATAACTATAAAGTAATTAGTACATTCATACAATTTTATTAGTCATATTTAATACATTATCTGTAATATATAAAGTGTGATTAATAATATAATGTCATCAAAATAGTAACACAGAGAGAAAAGAAACTAACACATTTAAACTTTTTAGTGGTTCTGTCTCTTTGTTAATAGACACTTGTAGATATACAAATATTTGCTCAAATGAGGATATCAATCCTATCTAACCCAGAATAATTTAGGTGGGATTTTTGTTGTTGTTGTTGTTGTTAATGTATTTAGATGTATTAATTAGTTGTTTGATGGTTCTGTGATTTACATAATAAATAATATAGTATACACAAACCCAACAGAGAAATATCACAGAACCATCAAACAACTAATTAATACATCTAAATACATTATCAACAAAAACAAAAAATTCACTTTACCCAGAAGTTGACACTGTTTCCTTTACATTTCTCACAATTTCGTTGTCACTTGGTTCATTTCTCACTAGCATATAGTCGTCATATGTTCCCAAATTCGTACAACTGTTTGATGCAAAACAGCATTCTACAAATTGGTTCCCTCACACTTTTTCAATTTCAGATACAACAATTAACCGAATTGCTAGTTAATTTGAAATATTTTAATTTTGTCTAGAAACTTACAAAATATTTTGTGTTAAATCTTTTACCCGCCACCATGAAATTACAATCATGTGGTAGGGACCTTTTAAAATAATTTTATCAGTTTTTCAATCTAGATTGAGAATTTTCAGAAGTAAAAGTTTTCTATAAGTAATTTTAACAGTTAATATGATCCCAATATAAAATTTTTGGAAGATGGCAGTATGGAAAGAATTCAACAAATACGTTTTTTTATCTGCTCTGAGATGTGTCTACTAAAATAAAATTTTTTTGTTTGTTTTAATTTTCGTGTCCAACTAAACTAACCATTTGTTCAAGATAGGTTTTGTCATCCAAGAACGTTTGTTTCCACAATAAGTACATAGAAGAGAGTTCACGATTTTAAAAACTTGCCGATTATTAATGACTTCAATTTTCTAAGTTCTATTTGCATTATAGTAAATTAATGCTATTAAACAAAGTCATAGGAATTCTTTCCCCCTTTACATATTTCCTCTTTTGCAGTCAACGAACGATGCAGTGACAGTTGATGAAATATGCCATTTTAGTCAACATTAAAAATGTTTTCCTTGTGGTACACATTGATAATATTTTCGTCGGTTTCTGTTCTCCATTCATTAGCTTATTGATAGGAACGGCTAATTCTCCACAAATTGTATTACTAGTTATTCCATGCCTTTTGCGGAATTGACTAAGCTATTTAAGAGTTGCTTGAAACTCTTCATAGCTACGTAGCTTTGCAATGTTCAAAGACTTTTCTCAAATTAATTAACAACCAATTGTTACTGCAAAGTGTCAGATGTCAATAATGTTACAGTTTCTCAGTTTGAGTACTTGGATGAGGACAGCATAGAAATCTATTCTAAGTACTCTGCAATTTGTACGGCTGAGAAATTCTAAAATATAACATTTTATTTCATGTAATTTGAAGAATACAGAAAAGTCTTCTAATAAATAAAACCCAAAAATCTGGCATTAACAGTCATTTGAAGCTATATCTCATTGGGATAAATTCTAACGTTGTGTTATGACTAAATGCTTCACATCTCTCTTGGTTAAGAAAAGTTGAAGCCTTTAGTTGTTTACTTTATTTTTAAATTATGTCAGCTACATAAATTGATCCGATGTTGCTATAATCACCCGAACCACTACATATATACAAAAATCATCCAAAAATGGAGAATAGTGGACTATAGCCGTCAGTGGATTATCAGTGAAACTGTTACTGGCAATGGTGAACAGTCTTAAGTTTAAAAAGGTAATGTACGGAACACCATTCCATATTTAATAAAATCTGATACTATGGTAAGTTTTTATAACTGATTTTATTTCTACCAAACAAAGCAATTTGAGATTGCAAGATACTCTAGTTGCAAGGTAAAATAAAAAATACATGTTTATCTTAGTAGTCTTTATTCCTAAACTTACCCATTATTTTCCATTTTAATAAAGTCGTATTCTATTTTCTTTTGATTCTTGTACTTCATATGTATGTTCCAATTTATTATAATTTTTTATTTTACCATAAATGACACTTTCTTTTTTTCCATTGCCAGAGGGAATTTCTTCTTCTAGTTCATAAGAAACATGATCTTTTATTTCTTCTTCTAATAACTCTAAAAAAACTTCTTGTTTAATATTTATATCAGTGTTATTTTCTTCACTTTATTTAATTGAACATCCATAATGAATTCCTAAAACAAAAAAGTATAAATATAATTAAACAGTTTTGTCAGAGTTAATTGATGTAACGGAAATTCTTGCTAAAATTTTACTACTCGTTTTCTTAGTATGTATCAAATCTCAAACTTACAACTCAAACTTAGCTACACACACCATCAAAAACAAACACACATTCCCCACATTAGAAAACATACACCTAATAAAAAAAAGTACAAAAAGGCCTCAAACTGACAATCTGGGAACTACTACAAATTTATAAACATAAAAATAATATCATAAACGAGCAAATACAAATAAAATCTAAAACAGATAAATTATTCAAGCTAATAGACAAAATTAACACCAAGACGAACTTAAAAGAATCCCAAAGTGCAGTGAATCCGAAAATAAAACAATAACGGTACACCACACCTTGTGACAACGGAAATTTCATACAGCTCGCAGTCTACTACAACCCTCGGTCAGTGATGCTCGATAATGGAGATACTATCAATCTTTGAAAATTAACTTTCATAAATACTAAGTAAGGTTCTTATTTAAGTACATATAGTGAAAGTGATAAGTGAATACAAGAAAACAGTGTTGCAAAGTTAAATATATATATATATATATATATATATATTTGCTTTCTTGTTTTGTAAGTAAATATGTAGTTAATTGTACTATTAAAAGTAATTAATGCATTCTGTTACAGTTGATTGAGTCTTTTTCTACTGACGGAAGTTACATAACTGCAGCAAATTAAATCCTGAAATCAAAATTAAAATTGGTGAGTTACAGTAAAATTAATTGTATATTTTATCTAACTTTTCTTTAATTTTTATGTTTATAAATTTGTAACTGCACCCAGATTGTCACCTTTAGGGCTTATTGGAATGTTTTAAATTAAATGTATGTCTCTTACTTTAGAGAATGTGTTCCTGCTTAATAAACAAGAATGTTTATTTGTTTGAAGCTTCTCACCAATCTTTTGGCATTGCCAAAAACAAGTACAAACTTTCACCTGAATATATTACTTATAGCTTGATGTATTTAAACAAGAATTTTTAATATCAAGATATATTTACAACTTGACTTTCAAGTGCTATGTTTCAGAACTCGTATCTTCAAACATTAGACGACTGATGTATACATAAGTTACGTCGTTTCTTTTTTTCTCAACAGATCAGTTTTAAAAAACTCATTTTCATTTCTAAAGTAAAACACAATTTATTAATAGAATTAGAATTAACCTACTTGCAATAAAAGATTTGGATCATGTCAAGTTCACAGAGGTAATCCGTCTTTACAAGCTTTATCCATATACTGCCACTCCAGCTCCTTTAAAGCTTTGTGGTTAGAGAGGTTGACTCAACTTATTCTAGGAGTTATACATACCTGCTTATCTTATGGTACTAGACTTATTAATACATACACCTTACACATACATTGTTTGTTTCATAGACCTCTTCGGATGCCGTGTGTCATATGCAACACCTAAAATTACCATTGTTTACGTGGTTTCAAATCAGCTATATCGCTTTAGACACATTTTATCTTAGTTCCTACTGGTGCCCCTAGATAGATCAGGTCTCAGGCATTACGGACAAAGATTGTTGATGTATGTGGTTGTTGTTTGGGACTGTGTAGTGGAATCTGATGAAAATGGAGCGCTATTGTAAGTGTTATTTTATTTTACATACTTATTCTTATTAACAACGTTATTGTTAATGCCAATGCAAATGAAATTGTAATATTTTTTATTGCCTAAGACCATTTTTACTAAGTCATATGGAACTTCTTTCCTAGTGTGTTGTAAACGACACAGTGACTCTTTCCATGAGCAAAATTGTTTTTCATTAAATCCAAGAATTTTGCTTGTAACTCTGAGAGTATTTTATGAAATATTTCCTAGTGTGGTTTAAATTTTATGTGATATTTTGTATTACTTACTTATATTTATGTTTCTTATTATTTTGTTAAACTCTTGCCGAGAATTTTTTTAAAAATTTTAATGAATTTTGTTTTACTAAATCATATTAGTTTCTTATTATTTATCAATTTTTTTAAATTCTGTTCTAATTTGTATATACCTCAAAATTTATTACATCGACAATTTCAAATAGCCTAGCATTCAGTTTTTTTGACAATTTATTATGCAATGCCATAGATTTTTTAAATTTCATTTTCAGTGAATTTTCAACAAACTCTGGAAGAACTTGAAAAAAACAGTTGATGGCAATATCTCAGTTGGATTGACTGTCAAGCGATGAAGACAACGAAACATTTTCTCCTACACCAGAGGCAGAAAATTTGATAAACGAATCTGATACATCTGAAGATCAGTCAAATGAGACGGATGAAGAAACTGGAGGATGTACAACATAGGAGTATTCATCCATGGTACCATTCTAACGTTTTCAACCACTACCTCCTGCCCCAAGTTTTGAAGAAAACATCTGGCAAGCTAAAGATCTAGATCCCAATGAATATTTTTTAAGATATATTCCAGTTGATTTTTTACAGACAATTTCGTCCTGTACAAAGTTTCTTTTGCACGAATGGGAAAATCACTAAACATAACTGCTCAAGAAATTCAGACATTCTTTGGGATTTCAATGACAATGTCATATCTTGTTTTCTGTAGAATAAAATTGTACTGGGCACTAGGGACCAGAGTTCCTCAAATTGCAGATAAGATGTCAAGAAAAAGTTTCTATTCAATAAGAAACAATATAAAAGTGGTTGTTGACAGTGATGTTCCGAATGACCTTCAATCAAAGGACAATTTCTGGAAAGTCCGTCCTCTTCTAGATTTAGTTAGAGAAGGATGCATCTGAAATCCAAGTATACAAAGAGTGTCAATTGATGAACAAATGATTCCTTTTTGGGGCTACACATCAACACATAGTATATTGGGGGGAAACCTAATCCTTGTGGCATGAAGAATTTTGTTTCCGCCTCACCTGATGGTCTTCCTCTCGATTTCTTCATGTATGAAGGGAAAGGTGATACTATTATTGAAAATTATGACTTTCTAGATATTGGTGGGAAGGTAATAATGCGCTTAGCAATGTCTCTTCCTGAGGGATGTATAATTATTATGTATAGGTTTTTTACCTCTGTGCAGTCGTTAGACTCTCAAGGGACTGGAACAATACAGAAGAATCGGGTTCCACGAGATTGGGGACTTCAGGTTGAAACTATTCTGAGAAGAAGTAGGCGTGGTTCTGTGAATCGATCTGTTCGAGGAGATGGACAGATTTCTGTAGTAAAATGGTTCGACAAACAGTTATTCTATCACCATCTGTCGAAGGTGAACTTCCTATAGGAAATTGTAGGCGCCGGTCAAGACAAGAGAAAGAGTACATTAATATAAGTAGGTCTGCCATTGTCAAACAGTACAATGAAAATATGGCTGGTTTTGACAAGTTGGACAGAGTCATTGCTGCATATAGACGACAGGCAAAAACAAGGAAATGGGTTATTCGATTAATGCTCCATTTCTCTGATTTTGTTTGTCCTCCTGGATTATATATGATATATAATCCTCCTTATATATAATCCTCCTGGATTGAATATAAGAGAGACTGTTTGGCACTAAAACTAAAAACAAAAAACATAATGGATTATCTACAATTCAAGATTGCCATTTCAGAGTGGTTACTCCGTTTTGATCGGCCAGTTGAAGAGCAGACTAATGATGAAGAAATTAGCAAACCCCAAAAAAGAAAAATGTCTTCTACAGCTCACTCTAGTCAAACAAAAAGGACAAATGCTGCAAAACACATGCCTAAAATCGTCAATGATGAGAAAAATCATCATTGTAGGCTGCTAGGTTGCAAGATTGTGCGAGTAAGAGTGAATGTAACTGAATGTAACCTCCACTTGTGTCTTGTGAAAAAATTAAATTGTTTCAAATCATACCATGAAATGTGATTTCTTCTCTGTAATTAGTATATTTTGTTGTAATAAATTCAGCATGACTTATATATTATTTTTAAAATACTTTTTCACAAAAAAAATGTATGCCCATAGACCAAATGTGTCATATGCAACACTAGTAGTTTTGGAAAATTCAAAAAATAAATTTTGAAAAATTAAACATTTTCTTAATACTAAGTCTATTTTGTTCCAAATAAAGTCAGAGATTTAAGAAAAAATGGTATATTTCTGGTGGTTGATCTAAAGATGTTAAGGCTAAAAAAATACACACATGCACAGGCCACACACATATGAAGCTGGTTTCAAAAGTTTTTTTAATTACTAACAGATATACTCGCTAGTACAACGAGTTTTACAAGCAAAACAATGTCTTTGTGAATAAATAGGTTTGTCAGTGTTTTAATTAGAAAGCTGTAGATTGGATGAGTATCTGTTGTTATTTTCTTGTGGTGAATTGTAAAACCAAGATTTGTGCCATGATTAGGTGCTCTATAAAAAAAAAACGCATTAAAGCATAGAAAAATTTATAATGGAGACTTTCAGAATGCACTGTTGGAATCTTCCTCATATTCATTGTTGTCGAGTAGACAAAGGAGTTTAAATTTGGTCAGGGCAGCTTATGTGATGATCTAAGATTTGGTCAACCAAGATTTGTACCATAATTAAGTACTCTATAAAAAAACATTATAGCAGAAAACAATTTATAATGGAGAACTGCATTAAAAAAATACATAAATAAAACCCAAGTTTGGGAAGGAAGAATTTCTTTCTCCATAAAGACAATAAGATTACCATTCAAGTGCTCTTGCAATAGCAAACACTCATTAATTGAGTTATAATTGTCAACCCGTTTATCTAATCATCTTATTTAGCTAATTTGGCTTCATCAGGCATTAATCTATTTCCGAAACTAAAAGTTTTTCCTGGGGGATTATGAGTCTTTTTGAATGAAGAACTGATAGTTGAAATTGACAAATATTTTGCAACCATGAACGAATTTAATTTTCAAAAAGAGATTGAGGCATTGGAACATGCTAGACCAAGAGAATTAGTGTTTAGAGCTACTACTTTAAAATTAAAAAAAGTTTTACTAAGATAAAGCTTATTAATCACTTAAACAATAGTTTATGACTATCCGAACTTTAAATTTAGTAAATTTGTTAAAACTTACTGAGACAGAACGTTTTCGATCACTATGTGCCGATCTTCATCAGTGCCTTCTCTGAGAGAGATACCGATGAAGATCGGCACATAGCGATCGAAAACGTTCTGTCTCTGTAAGTTTTAACAAATTTACTAAATTTAAAGTTCGGATAGTCATAAACTATTTTTTAAGTGATTAATAAGATTCACCGAACGTAATGGACTACAAAATTCAAGAAGGTAAAGCTGTTTGTATTGTAGTACATTCCAAAAAACTGTTCAAATGACCCTTGTACATTTTACACCAAGAATATTCAAAATACATCGGATCAAAGCTTTTTATCAATTTATCACTGTTAACATTATTCTTTCATCAAGAATTAAAATAGACTAAATGTAAAAGAGCTACCAACTGTAAAGAGGTTCTTTGATAATGACAATAAAGAAAAATTGTTGACATGGAATTATCGAAAATAGAATGGTTGGATCCATTGTATTAAAATATTAAAATTTTTGTTGTGTAATGTATAAACGTTATCCAGAAAGTCACAGATTTGTTTTGTCTTATTGTAACTGAGTAGAACATAGCTACCATTTTGGTGTCATACCATTCATACCTTCAGAACAGATTGATTAGCATTTTGTCTGTATCTCCAGTAATTTTCTCTCTGTAACATGTTAAAATGTGTTGTGTACTGGATTAGAAAGTCCTGCCATTTATCAGGTAGGTTCTTTAAGTAGTGTTACCTAGTTTAAAAAAAATAATTGAAATTTATCATTCACTTTGTGGTGTATATAAATGAAATATTAAGTGAAATCTAAGTGAAACAAAGGTGCATTTATTGATTTTCAAAATAATAGCGTTTTCGTTGATGACCACAGTTGTAGGCCTAGCCTTGTGACTGATATACTGGTAATGAAAATCGATAAAAATAATTGTGATTATCGTTGTTTCATGATTACAGAGCTTTTGGAACTTTTACTCTTGATTTATTAGATTTTGGTACATGAAATTTTATTAGAAAAGCTTGATTACTAAAGATTTTGGGTTAGGTGAGTTCCCAAAATCACAGAAGAATGCAACCAGAGACTAGCTTCCTGAACCTACCTTCCTTTAAGATTATGACAAAAATGGTAACTGTTGATCATAATTGGAGATAAGATGAGTGAAGCATGTTACTTATGAAACAAAAAGACTGTCAATAGATTTGGGTGATAACAAATTATCCAAAGAATCAAGAATTTTTGTGTGTACTCTATGGCAGTTTAACTCATTGATTTTTTTTAATGTGGCACAATAATTCTCTCAGACTGGTATTGTGAAATATTGAGAAAGTTAAAACAGGCTCTTAAAAACAAATATCAAGGAAAATTCAGAATAAAGGTTTTCTTTCACATCAACCCATGCCCACACTTGGGCACACTATTAATTGGTATGTTAAAGCTATTGTATTAATTGGGTCGAATGTGTTTGATTGATTACAGCCTAGATTTGGCACTGAGTAAACTCTTCCATGTAATAGAAATACGACTCACCACAGAATGCTTTGATATTGTCACCAAACTCTATGCCTGTATAAACCAGAGGCTAGTCAAGTTTTATTACAGAGCTGGTATTGTAAAATCTGTGCCTTAGTAAATAAGTGTTTTAATTTAATTGGTGATTACATTTTTAATTTTTTATTTAAAAAAGGTCTGTTGTTTTCTGAATTGCCCTAATATATTAATAAGTAATTATTTAAGAAGAAAATATCATCAGCAGTTCGTATGATATGATATTTTAGACTACATAGGAAATGGATGTACTTACCTTATAATAATCTCGTCCGTTTTCATGAAATAAACAACTATAAATATGTTAGATATAGGTTTTGGATGGACTGCATCCTTTGATAGTCACAATGAAACTGGTATTTGTCACAGATGTGTGACAAATACATCTGTGAAGGTATGGTACAGGATGTACCAATTTACCACAGATGGATAACCTTAAATATTGTTTAATTTATTTTAAAAAACACATTGTAGTTATATTTCAGTATAGGTTTTATTAGGAAAAAATTAGTATGTCAGAAGGGAGATGTATGGAACAATTTGTTGTTGAGGTCTGATGTTCTCCTAATCTGGTATAACTTTGTTTGATATTTATTATTTTCTCAATTCGAGACTGAGAGGAGTAATTTAATTTTTTGTTGGCAAACAGATAGTTCTTACTGAGAGAAGTCATGGTATTTATCTCACTAAATAATATTAACCTTCGAGGAGGCGCATAGAGTTTCAAACAGGAGCGGGCGTTGCAGAGATTTATTCTGCACAAATTCCCTTTAACAATTTAAACAGTTTATGATTTTATATTTGGGTGACTTCACAATTAAATACCATATAAATGCATTGTAAACAATTTCAGACATTATTATTGTACAATTTTAATTTTTTAAATGTGTTATTCCTAAAAATATTTTAAACTGTTACAACGTGTAAGCAATTTATACTACTGTTTTCAGTACGGGAGAGGTGTTTATGGGTTATTTTTCTGTAATAAACTAATTCAACATCTAAACATAAAAAATGTTTTATTGTGATGGTAGGCCTTACATATAAGAATATGAAATTAATTATAATATTTAGTGAAAATAAGGAATATTTTAAATCTAATATATAACCCTAAAAATTAGTGGATGAAAAAAAATATTGGCTTTATAAAACAACAGGGTCTAGCAGAATCCTACTGTCTTTGTTAAAAAAAAACAATTCATAATTGTTCATTTCTAACCTTACTAGTCACCCCTAGTGTAGCGTGAACATGTCCCAATTTCATGAGAATTATGTTTCTTCTTGCTGTCCTCCCTTGCCTCCCTGGTTCAGTATACCACAGCATTTTTAGTTTTTTACTTAAAAAAAGGTTCTTTTTTCTTTTTTATTGTAAAACTGCACTGTAACAGCTTCCTGGCGAATTTTTAGCAGGATTTTCTCTATAACATGAAAATCTGACATTTCAACAAATTGGTAATTTTCAGATTCACCTATTATGTCTTTATTTGTTTCATTTTTAATTTCATTGACTTCTTCATCAGGTTCATCATTTGGCAAAGAGACTCGTTTTCATCAGAATCATGAAAGAACTGTCTAATAAAATTTCCAATTGAAAGGATTTATTGATTTTCTTCTTTCTCGATACCACATAGCATTTTACGAATTCTCTCCTCTTCAAATGGAAATACAGTAAAACTTAAATACTATAAAGACATACAACATTAAAATAATAATAACAACAAAAACAGTAATAATTTAACTCCACAAAGTCTTTTGTAATGTAAATACTCGTACATGGAACTCTGTACAAATAACTTGCACGAAAGGGCGTTTGCTGACCAAATTTCCACAATCTGATCGCGTGTGACAAAGATTAAATTCACACTCAAGCTACGAGGAAAAAATTAACAAAAATAGGTTGGGCCGTCTCCTAGAATGCAGGTTGTGGAGTAACGAACCGGAAATAAACCTCTGACAACTGGAAAGACATTTTCTTAAAAAATTATACAGAGAGAAAAACTCTGCATGTGAACTCCCGAAGGTTAATGAAGAATATGTGGCTTGAGCCTCTTGTAAGACAGAGGACTATTAAAAGGTTTACAAACATCTACTAAGCAGGTCTAATATGACCAATCCATGTTAATGTAAATTAAACTGCGATGGGGAATAATTATGAAGTGATGTTGAAGTCTGATGTAATTGTTTATTGTATAATTTTCTAACATTTATACTGCTACTTTTAAACATTGCTAAATAAAATTATTTTCAATACTTTTTAAGTTAAATTGGTATTCATCTTTATACGTTATTTGATGGTAATTGTTCATTAAAAGTTGCCCTAAAAGTTTTAATTAAGTTCTCTTTAAATTACTTATTCACATTTGTTTAAATTTAAAACTCTTTTAAAAAAATGTTTATAAACAGTTAATTCAAGTTGTTAATCACAATAATACAAAACAATAAGGACAATTCTGTTATCAGAATTGGTCCAGCAAAATCGGATCTACTTCAGTTTCAGAGTGTTCTCTCAAATGAACTTCTATATCATCTTCATATGACATAATTGAGTCTTTGTCACTACATTTACTTTTAAGAGATCTGTTACTAAGGAATACAACTTTGGATTGTTTACAGTGACCAATGTGTAAAAACTTTTTAAAACTAAATAAAGCTATTTAAAATCAGTACAAATAAACAAGTTTCAAATTAAACACAACAAATTTATCATGTTTATACTCGCAGAGATTATTGTTAAATAAATGCGGTTGGCATGCAAGTCAGGTACAAGTATTTATTTACATAGGGAACGTTTAAATAACAAGTATGTTATCATCTTCAAGCCTAAAGACTATAATGTACTCATTATTGAAACGTTGTCTGTGTAAATAAATAGTTGCACCTGACTCGGGAGTCAATCACTTTTATTTAACAATAAACACAACAATTATTCTCTACTTGTAGAATTGAAACTAACAGAGGAATAGCTATAATGGTAATAAGCTGAAAGCAGTATGACCACAACCTGAAATTTAGCTTGTTTATGCATCACTCCAGTTACTAACGGAAGGCTAATACATCTGTGCCTTATCAATAGTCATTTACTGCTCAAGCAGTAAATTTTGTTGCGCTTGATAATTACTTTGTTGTTCTAGTAGAATACTTTAAAGAATTAAAAGTAAATAAATATAGTAATTAATGTGTCCAGATTTTATTATTACAGGTAAAATTATTCATAGGTAATAACTATAATATTTCTCTGGTAACAATTTTACTTATTTGTTAGGGGAATAGGACTTCTAGGTCTTGACATCATTCTAGATTTAAAACTTTTTGCCCGTTTATCCTTAGATTCTTTAAGTTCATTGAATGAAGTATTTTTGTGTTCATTAGTAGAATAAGCAGATTTTTTAGTTGAATTAAGATAATGTGAAGAAGACCTTGAAGGGGAACTTTGGTGGCTCTCTGCTGTATTATCAGAGGAGTGGTGGTTCCTTTTGTTGTATATACCACACTTGTGATGTGTAATTATATCTGTGCCACCATGATAACGAAGCCTGAAAAATATATACAAATCTATATTAGTAATATACAAAAAAGTTATTTCTTTATAAAGTCTTCTAAAAATATATTGTACAATATTTAAAGTCATATTTGTACATATAAAGTTAGGTACAAAATTGTTTCTCTATAAAAATGTTAGATTGTCAGTTTCTGAAGTGTCATCTCCATATCAGTGTTACAAATTCTTTGCTTTATTAGAAATATTGTGCAGAAATTGTGTAAAAGTGAAATGACGGGAGAAGTATCAAGACCACAAAGCACTAAAACTGACTCTCAGATTGCTTTGTTAGCAATTTTAGAGTACGTTTTACTATATTTTACCATATTTTTTTACTATGTTTAGTTTTTCACACAAAAAATATTACTAACTATAGACAATGATTTTTTTTTGTAAATTGTAGACTAATTCTTTAATATTTGTTAATTCCATCTTCATGTGAGCTACTAGTTTTCACTAAACACTTGTAAATGTTTTACAAGTAAACATTTACAAGATTTAGTAATTCTTTAAAGAAAAATACCGTATTTATAGTCAATAAATTGTTATTGGTCAATGCCAGACAGCTTTTGACCTCCTCCCTCATTAGTTTTTTAAATTTCAAAATGTAAAAGAAAACTAGGAAATATTCTTACCTGTACAAGTCTCCCATAGTCCACATTGAAGGTTCAATGTCTTTAAGCCAAGTCTGTTGGCCGCCAATTACACAACCTGGACGACAAATTCGCATCCAAGCAATTGCTTCCAAAGCAGTCATTCGGTAGTGTTTCATCAGGTATGCACCAATTAAACAACCAGTACGGCCCAAACCTGCCTGTAATTATAAAATAAATAAAATAAACTATACTACCTTAATAGTGTAATCATAAAAATATTTGATTAAAACTATATGATTACTCAATATCATAGTTTTAAATGACTATGAATATTTTTTTCACACATTTCATTCTTTATAAGTGAATTGTTAAATAATTTGAAGCACAAATTGGACTGAAACGTGTCTGCTAAAATATGACAACATTAGTAGTTTTAGCTAATAATTATAATTATTAAGATAGAGAATTACTAAAAGCTTAAAGATGAACAACAAAATAATGCATTTTAAGTCAAATGTTTGCATTAAATATTTTATATGGCCTCTATTTCTTTGTACTACACTTGTATAAGTATTTAGTTATTTTTATCAAACAGTTAAAATTAATGTATTGTAAGAGTTGAACTTTTTCAAATATTTTTCTCTTCAATAATATTTTTTTAAATGTGTTTTTATCAATGATTTGTCTTTGATTTATTTTCAACTCAAATTTGTGTGACATTTTTTACACACTTCCTCCCACATATATCTTTGCAATATTTTTTGTCTTACCCTTTTATGAGATATATATAATGAAAAAGGAACAATTAATTTCACTTCACTGTGTCTTTTATTTTAATAATCATTCATTAATATGAACCCGAAGAAAGTCAGAATATAGACAATTATATGCAGTAAGATAGTACATATCTTAGAATGAAAATAAATAAATATAATACAAAAACTTAGTTGTTATTAAGAAAACGTTTTTGTAGTATGTATAAATCTTTATATATATATATATATATATATATATATATATATATATATATATATATATGTGTGTGTGTGTGTATGTGTGTGTGTGTATGTGTGTGTGTGTGTGGGTGTTATGCTCAATATCATCTATGAAAGGGAAACAAAAGGAGTTTGCTGTGTTGTTAGACCTTTTCTTCAAATGTAAGCATTGAAACAGTGTTCTTATTGATATTACTTGGCAAAAAACTACTACTTACTGTTATTTTTTACACGACCAGTTTTACAAAACGGGCCTGCTGAAAAATAACAGTAAGAAGTGGTTTGTCGCCAAGTGATTATAATAGGAATATATATATATATATATTTTTTTTTTAAACCTCAAGATGTACAACACAAAAACTGCAAGATTGAAAAATTCTATACATAAAAGTAAGGTTTGATAAAAGATTATGAAAGTTGTAAATTTTATAGTTACCATACCTTACAATGAACTGCAACACCACTTGGAGAACTTTCACAAATTTGGAGAAAACGTTCTAGTATATCAGGCGTGGGATTCCCTCCATCTTCAAAAAATAAGTCGTAATGAGCTATTCCTTCATCCATAAACCTGAAACAGATGAAATAATCAATTAATAATTCATTTAGAAATAAACACCATTTTGGAATAAAAAACAATACATTTCAACAAAAGTAAATTTTAAAAAACCACACTCTAAAGGGGACAGAGTGGGTCCCTAATTTTTTTAAGAAATTGAGTTGAAATCAGATGTGGCAACATATAGTTATACTATCAGATATCAGCCCTGTTAGTAATGGATGATATGTATTAATCTAATCGATTTTGCCAATCCTTAGCATTTATCATCTAATGTCAAACCATTTCCACTCAGGGTCTATCTCAAATAACAAGTTCATAATTACTAACATGTATTTTCAAAAGTAATATTCATAAAAACATTAGAAATTTGACAAACAAAACTTCTTGTAACTGATTTAGGTTTATATTTTAGGTATATTTTAGGTTTATTTTATTTTTGAAATGTCTTATTTACTGAACCAAATTATTACATCTATAAAATCCAAGTTCAAGTAAGAAAGATATGGTTTTGTAAATAACACTTTCCCCTTTCATTTTAAAAATACTTTAATTAAGGAAAAAGAAGTAAATTTTTTACAAAATTCACAAATTAATCATTTTATTGACTCATATGCGTTTCAATGAAAAAGTCATCATCATCAGTGAGTTTGTAGAACAAACTCTAACTTACAACTAGGGTGAAAATAAGGTTACACTTCCATATTTATACAGTAGGCCAATATTAAAAGCAAGGCTAAAGAACATTTTTCACATGTTAAATATAACTTTGTTATTGAAAGGCGTATAAGTCAATAAAATGATTAATTTGTGAGTTTTGTTTATTTTTATTTGTTTTAACATAACCTCACAATCTAAGCTCAAAGAATAGTTTTATAATAAAGCATTATTACATCAACTTGTTTTAGTATCAACATAATACTAGAAGTATCAATTTCATCTATTATATATTGATACAGTTGGTCTATCTAACAATTAATAAGTGTGCCTATGTAAAAGTAATTTCTGATATGGTCTGAAAAAAACTACTAGATTTACCTTCCTTTTAAAATACTTACTGCCTTGCATCATACATCTTCAGGTTCAATCTAACAACAGCCTTGATGTTATTCTTTTGAAAATATTCAATATAAAACTTTGGTGGATGGTAAGTTCGATCTGGTGGATTATCAATTGGACTTGAAAATGCAAGTAATTTTTGAGGGATAATCCAAGTCATATCCCCTCCATACATCTTTTCATATTTTTCATAAGCTTCTCCATCAAAGTCCTCTAAGTTTACTAATCCAAAAAGTAATGCTTTTTTAAAGGCATTTAAACAATCGATTAGTCTTATTGTATAGACAGCATCTGTAGGTGAAGCATCTTGGAATGATAAATAGGGATACTTCATTGAAGACAATAGATCATATGTTTCTCTTGGGCTCATGTTCAGATATGCTAAGCAATATGTGCCAATTAGAAATGCTGCATTTACCCTTTTCTGAGGATTTGATGATGTAAACATGACTAGTTTCTTAGATAGTAATGGTGAAGTTTTCAATTTAAAATTTAATTTTTGAGTAAAACGATGTACTGCTAATAAATTTAATGGTCCAAAATCATTGTAGTAATTGTTATAGTTAAATTCGTCATCTGTGGTAAAGTAATGTACTTCTGGAATATTTCTGTGCGTTTTCCCTTTGTATGTAACAAAATATAGTCGTTCTTTGATGAGTTCTGATACAAATAATGAATTTTTATCAGATTCTAATTCAGTTTTTAGGTTAGCCATTTTAATATTTGTGTACTAATCAAACTTTAATTTTATCACTAATAATTTAGATGAAATATTTGAAATTAATGTTTATGTGGACTGGTGCAAAGATTTTGACTGTTTAAAGTGTGTGAGAAACTTTGTGTGCTCTGTTACTATAGTTACTTATACAACATATTATTGCTCTTTATTTATATTTATCTATTTTAAAAGTCTTACTTATTTTATTACTTGCTCCATCTTCAACTTGCTCCACTAGTATACAGTTGTTTAAATTAATATTTATAACAAAATATAAAAACCTAACTATAATAGGACTTACTTATTTGTTAAATGAGAGCAAATGTTTTGGGAAATGTATCCTTTTATCAATTGATTTACACTCCGAGTTGACAAAATGTCTTTTTGGAAATAATTTTCCAAAATGGCCACTCTCACCTATACAAAAAGCTAGTGCTAATATAGACAAATTTTTACATATTGTTACCTATATATGTTGATGTGTATAAATATCATTACCTTTTGTTTATATGTATACATACATACCGAATGTTTTAAAGTTGCTTTAGAGTTTTAAGGTTTTGTAGCAGCTTTTATTCTATTTAACTCTTTCATTACATAAATTATACACCAATGAAAGAGAAACTCTTAACAGTTTTATGTTGGTTACACCTGTGGCCAGATCATGTACTGTTTCTCTATCTTCCTTTAGAATGCTCTAAAGGTAAGACAACAACTAGTAACAGAAAGCTTTTTGTGTGTTACAGTTTGCAAAGACTGAATCTGTACTTATTCAACAGTCATTCTATATTAAGTTCTATTGTAAACCTCCAAATGATTATAACATTTGTAGATGGTACATCAGTTTGAAAACTTCAGCTGTTACTGTATTTCTAAAGAAAAAAGTACAGAGTGACTGTTTGATTGAAGATTGTGATCAATGAGTGAAGGAGTATTTCACGAGCAAGCCCAAAATATCCATTCAAAAAGCTATTTGTAAAATATAAATTCCATTTATGCTTGTATTAAAAGTTTTATACTTATAACTAGGCCCTTATCGATTGCAGTTGTTTCAAGATTTACAGCCTATAGAGTATGGCTTCTGTACCAAGAAAAGTATTTTCTTTTTACAATATACTAACTCAAAATAGCAATATTATGTTAGTAGTACCATTATAATTATTTTCTACTACATCATGTATTACCTCACCATCAGGAACACAAATCTTACATTCTAAAACACGTTTATTTAGTTATAGCTTTACACAAGAAGTTGAGATTATTTTATTACCATCAAGTATGCACATTTTAATTGGGAAATAAATAAGTTCATTAGATTTGTATATCTGTACTATTTGTGCGGTGGCTTATATTTTCATTGTCAGTTATCTCTTAATCTATGACAGTGTTTGTAAAAAATTCAAGTATTTGTCTCACTTCGGTCATTCTGATTATGAACTTCATTGACACTCATTAAATGACTTTCAATCAATAAAATTGTTGAATAGAATGAATGAAAAGTTTTTATCTATAGCTACTGAAGTCTAATGAATGATGTGTATGTTAATACTTTATTTTTAAAATGTTGTATTTTTTATTTAGCACTATTTGTTTACTGTGTTAAAATAGTATTTCACTGATTTATTATTTGTTTCATTGTATTTATATACTTTATTTAAAACAAAATAGTTATTATACTATAAATTTGAGCTTAATTACTGTCATTATATACAAAGGTAAACATTTGAAAAAAACTAAGACTCAGTACAATGTTTGTTTCAACAACCTAGTACACTGTAATAGGAGTATTTACTCTTCCACTCCCACCCATGTCGTCTTTTTAGGTTAAAACTACTTGGAAACTACTAGAGCTGTTATTAAAGCAGTAAATAATTTTAATTATTTAAAATCAGATCAGGCAGTGATAATACTACCTTCTTAATTGTTTTATAGTTTATTACTAGTAGCTTAAAACCAACATAACCAATCCACTGTTTGGTTAGACACTGTTTTTAAGTCTAAAAATCAGTGAGCACTTCGGACACCAACTTGTAAAGGGGGGGGGGGAGGGCATTCTGTATCCCCTGATGTTGGCCAATTCTTGGAAGATCTTGACCATTCCCACACTGTAAAATTTACAACTACACCACTGCATACGTTGTTGATTTCTTTTAGGATGATATTATTATTTATTGCTTTATGGTATTTTGGGAGATGTATAATACATTGTCAACATATCGTATCCAATGTCTTTTGTGGTCATGTGTTTTTATGGTTTGTGTGATTATTTCCTCACACCTACACCCTAAGATAAAATTCACCTTGGAAGAAGAAATAAACAATAAATAAACTATCTAGACCTAACAATAACAAGAAATTCGAATAGCATTGAATACATAATGTTTAGGAAACCATCACAAACCATAAACACAATACCAAGCTACTCTCAAACAATCACAGTTCTATTAATTTAATTTAATCTCCTTCATTGTACTGTCTTTGGCTGGCAATGCAATTATCCCAATGTTGAATCCATGACTCGAAACATTTCTGGAAGATTTCTTTCAGAAGGACATTTAGCTGCTCGGTCGTGGACCTCTCAATGTCAGGATTGGTGTCAAAATGTTTTCCTTTAAGCACAGTTTTAATTTTTCGGAAGAGCCAGAAGTTGCATAGTGCTAAATTGGGTGAGTATGGTGGATGTGGAGGGACAGGAACACTTTTTTTGGTCAAAAACTCAGGAATGAGAAGTGGGGTGTGAGATGGCGAATTGTCGTGATGAAGAAGAAAGCCATTTGCCCATGTTTCTGGACCATATGAAATAGCTCTCGAATAGTCATTCGCCTTTTTCAACGAACCAGTGTTTCTACTTTTTGCACACTGTCCTCTTTTTTTTAGGTTAATGGACATCCTGAATGCTGCTCGTCTTCAACTGACTTATTTCCACTTTTAAATTGGTCATACCATTTGTACACAGTCTTTAGAGTTACCACAATATCGCCATACACAGATTTTAACATTTCTTGAGCTTCTTTAGCATTCTTTTGCAACTTAAAACAAAACTTAATGTTAATGCATTGTTTGAATTCCATGATGTGCAACAGTCATGATTAACACAACCTCACTCTAGCGACTCTGGCAGTCGACTGACAAGCTCCAGTGTGTTGAAACTTGTCTCTGCCTGTCTCAACAGATCAAGCTACTAGGCAAATTACATCATATGCATGTAGTGTCAGGAGCTGCACTATAAAAACTCATTCACTGTATTTTTTTATCACACCTCGTAACTAAAACTGAAAAACATAGTTTCTTGTTGTGATTAGAGTAAATACTTTTTTGTTTTATTAGTTTTTATTAAACTTTATTGAAGTTAAACTGAGAAAAACATCTTCAGGTCAACCACATCGTGGAACGAAGGATTTGTTATACAAGTCTTTTGATTTAGATCTATAAACATCTTTCCCTATATATACTCTAAGTTTTGAGAAGCAATTAATCTCCCACCATACAACATAGTAGAGTAGTCTTGTACATGACATATCACTAAAATAAACTTTCTTGAAGCAAACAAACAACAACAGCATTAATGATGAGCTGGGATTAATTACCCACTAGCAATACTGTGTTGTGACAAGTTGACCTTATCTGTAACCCTCGATGGGTGAAAATGTTGTAAATAGAATATAAAATCATACAGACAATTGAAGAATGTAACTCAAAAGCTACTCATAGTCTCTGAATAAAAAGACCAAATATCATCTTTTTGAATGAGAGATAAATAAACTTATTGGTATTAGTGATCATGATTTTTAAATATGAATAGTTGTTATAGGGAAACTTAAATAAATATTAATACTATTAGAATTTTTTATTACAATTTAAAAATATTCATAATACATTTAAATTTATCTTAAATATGAAATAAATTAATAACAGATACAACTAAATGACATTAAACAATTTTTATATTTGTAAACACAACATTGATTGAATGAAAGAATACTGAAAAAGAAAGAATCACCAAGAGAGCAGAATCAGTTGAATTAACATTGTACAAAAGAAATCAGCATTCAGGAGGGAAATTTTATGTTATATATAAGATGAATTGATTTTATGCTAACTTCTAGGATTGGATTTCAATTACTACTATTAGTTCATACATAATTATTTATATATCTTGTTCACATTTTCAATAGTTAGTAAAACAATTTTTATCTATACATTTGAGTTCAAATACATTTTTCTAAATTTGTAGTGGATGACTTGATGTTAATAGTTTTTTTTTAAATATTAATTCAATAATTAAATTTAATTAATTAATTTTTATAACTAACTTTGATATTTGTTGATTCCATCTTCACGTGACCTACTAGTTATCACTAAACACTTTTAAATGGTTATAAACTTGCCTATAGTAGCACTTACTTATGTTTGTTGAGGACGGCCATTTCGGGAGATGTGTCCCTTTGTCAACTCAGACCGTAACGGTAAAGAGACCGTAAAGTTTATAAACATTTAAAAGTGTTTAGTAACTAATTTTGCTTTCAATTTTGACACTTAATGTTGTGATTCTGTCATATGTATATACATATTTTTATTAAATGTAATTATTTAATAAAAAGTAACTAAAATAAATTTTTTTTTTGTTAACTTCAATAGGAATTGACATTTTTATTGAATTTTTTAAAATAATACTTGTTTATGCATGTTTTTACCATTAACTTGCTATATCTAAAACATAAATAATAATAATAATAGTAATAACACAAGCACTACTTTCATAGAAAAATTGGTAAAAGAAGTGGATTTCTTCATAATTGTTTCATTTGTTATGTTTAGGGATACCTAAAATTTTAAATTTCGATTTTGAACTCAATTCTAAAATTTTTCTTTTGATTCTCGATTCTTAAATCGATTCTTGATTCTTTCAAGTTACATAGGCCTACATGGTATTATCTAATAATCCATTAAGTTTACATCTTGGTCACATAGTAAAGCAATTTAAAAGCTCCGTCTTAATGTAATAGGCTACACTAAGTATTCAACCTTGATTTATGAACAGGAATTTCTGAAAGCATGACATTATATATCAGACAAAAGTAATGATTTATTTAAAACTACAAATGTAAACTTCATTTTACAATTACAATATAACTTCAGTAATAGGCATTTTAATTCGTATAACTGTAGAGAAATTGAACTACATTTGATTTGTGTTTTGTTTTGACATCTAAGAAGCAGAGACGGCCAAAGATGGGGGGGGGGAGAGAAAAGAGAGGTGACAAACAAATGTACCAGAAATACGATCTTTGTTGTTGCATCGTAAATAATAATAATATTTTTGTTGCCTCAAATCGGCATTTGCTTTAATTGCTTAATTCATTCTAAGCAACTAATATATAAATAAGGCATAGTTGATAATTATTTTCCCTTTAAATTACATGCACACGTATTTTAACAGCTTAAAAAATAAGAATCGTAATCGGCACTTGTAATCAATAAAGAATCGAGTATTAACAATTACTCAGTATAATTACAATCAACAATTCCTGGAATCGAGAATCCGAATCGGCTCAACCCTAGTGATGTTACACTTTATCAAGATTAACCATTTAAATTATGTTTTTAATTACATTAAAACTGTGGAGACAAGAAAATACTATTTGTTGCCAATTAAGGAAGTGTAAATTAGGAGGGGTAGGCTTTGATAACCATATCACTTACTAGAAAAAAATGGAATATTATAGACTGAATTTGTAAAAGTTATTGGGCAGGCTTTGCAAAATGTCATGATGCGTAAAGTGTATCCCTGAAGAGTTATCAACATATAAAAACCTAGTTGCATATATATGCACCCACTGAGAAATTGATCTGATTGGAAGAGTGAACTGAATTGTAATCTCATTGCAATTGAACAGATAATGATGAAAAACTAAGGGTTTGTAATGTTTTAAAAATTTTATATAATAATATCTAAAAAAAAGGTAAAAGATGAAAATAAAGCAGACTTGAAGTTTAAAGAACAAAAAGCTTGAAAGTACCTTGCTATGAAGGTATAGAACACAACTAAATACAATTTATTGTGGGGAACCTCTTTAAACTAAAGTTTTACTTAAATTTTCAAACCATTTTCCCATTATACCTGTCTCTAGTCAACCCAATAATAATGTTGAATTTTTGTCCAAGATCTATTATTTTATCATTTGTTGATTCCATCTTCGCGTGAGCTACTAGTAATCACTTACAACTTTTTTTTAAAAAAATGTTTTAACTTGCCTATAGTAGCACTTACTTTTTTTGTTGAGGACGGCCGTTTCGGGAGATGTGTCCCTTTGTCAACTCAGACCGTAACAGTTACGGTCTGAGTTGACAAAGAGACACATCTCCCGAAATGGCCGTCCTCAACAAAAAAAGTAAGTGCTACTATAGGCAAGTTAAAACATTTTTTTAAAAAAGTTGTAAGGTATTATTTTATTATTGATAATACATTTTTACTTGTCTGTGAGATAGATTTTGCTTTTTGTTATTGATTCTTTGTTTGAAGTACTAAATTAGATAAACCATTTATAGGTTATAAATTCATTTAATCTTTTATAGTAATTTTGTATTAGATAGTAGTATCACTATATATTTAATCATATAAATAAATATTTATCAATATTTCTTCATATATACTAATGTAGTAGAAAAGTAACACATCCTGATTTTGGTCAGACGTCCTGACCGTACAAAATCCTAACTATAGCAGAAATATCTAAAGGGGGTTGACAATTTGACAACTTTTTGAGACAAAAATATTTACAAAGTATTGTTTCCTTTGCAAGCCTTCACATACCTTTAGAAGCAATATGTGAAATGGTAATTATTGGTAAAAAAACAATTATAGGCTACAAAATATATTAAAACACTAATTTCACACTCATTATTTTTTTAAATATTGTGTAAAAGTAACAAGATACTTCTCAATTACAAAATATTACCAATAATCTGTCCAGTAAAGATAAGCGATTAGGATGTTTTGAAGTAACAAACATATTCACAAGAACCTACTTTTATCTTTTTTATGAATAAGAGAAACTTAAAAAGACCTTACAATGGTACCAGAAAAACATCATGTTGTAATTCAATTAATGTTATTTTCACATACTTCCAGTACTTTTAAAAGGAGAAATAGGTATAAATACTTTATAAGAAAAAAATATTTTTCATAGCTAATTAAAATATGGTTACAATCATAATCATGATTACTACAGTGTAGGCTACAGTTATTTTTTATTATTTACATTAACTTAATATTAAATAAAATTAATTAAATTAATCAGTCAATAAGGAACTTAAAATCAATTATTTAATTTCCAGGCAATATAATTTTAAAAAATAATATTAGATGTCATTATTTTACACTTTCGGTCGATTTCTGCCTTGTGGATGAGTTCCCTTATCATTCTTCTTAATACAAGGTACAAGTTCCATAGCCAAAATTCGTACTCTTCGAATGCGTATAACAAAGACAAAGAAAATAATTATTCCCTGTAAAGTATTCATAATGTCTGTGAATAACCAGATTTGAGGAGGTCCTCGAATCAAAAATGAAGTCAGTTCTAGTGTCCAGTTAAGCCCCATAACAACAAATAAGATCAAACACTGCTTGAATCTGAAAAAAAAATGTTCAAGGTATTGAACATATTATGAACAAAACAGTCATGAATTTAAAAACACAAACAAACAAATAATTAAAATTTAGATAAGAATTTGTCCAACTACAAATATTTAAAATTACGAGTAATAATCGTATATAGTCAATCTATAGGTTAATTCATTAGTAGTTCATGTAGTCAAGTAATGGTTAATTCATTTGTACTGAAGTTGATGTTTGTAGTGTTGATGGTGTGTGGGTGGAAATGGTGATCAGTGTAGATTGTGATGTTGCTTTGGGTTGCGAGGTTGTGTAGTTTTTGATTCTGTTTGTTTCTAATGAACTGTATTTGTTTATGTGTGTAGTCATTAGTGTATTGAATTATTTCTTCGAGTTCCGTGTAGTTTAGCATTGTTGTGAGGGTTTGGTGTAAGTAGTTTAAATGTAGTTTAATCAGTGAATTCAAGATGATTACATCAAAAAACTTCAAAAAACATAAATGCTCCTATAACCAAGTGTAACAAATAAATATATGTTCAAATGTTTTAGTGTAAAATTAGTAGCTCAAGTGATTAGGGTATCATAAAATATTATTTTAAGTTGTCTACTTATTACATTAAAGATTCCTTATGGGAAAATAATATTAAAATTTAAATAATGTTTGGACTTCTAAAATATAACCTGTAGTTCTTTAAAATTTTTTTTAAGCTTAATCGAGAAACTATAACCATTTAATGTTAGTGCATTACCGACAACCTCATTATTTCTTACCTTGAGTAATTTTACTATGAAAACAATTTTGAAAAAAATGTTTTAAAATAATTTCACTACACTTTATTTTTTAAATTTACTTTATTCTTTTAAATTTTCAAATATAATTGTTTTTAAAATTAAAAAAAAACAGCTAAACTTTACATAGTATTCCATCTTGTAAAAGAAAATTTTAACTAACAAGTACTGAAAACAAGCAAGAAATGGCACTGAAACTTGTTAGACATACTTTAATCATGTGGAAACCACTCACTCCCCATCACAATTCAAAAGCACCATCACTAGTGCAATATATCAATTGCCTTGTACACACACACACACACACACACACACACACACACACACACACACATATATATATATATTTTAAAACAACATAGGTTATTCAAATACAAGAATATTTATTATTATTTTCTGTGATGTTGGTACTGTTTGCCAACGCAAAGCTTTGGATATAAAATAATAAATATTCTTGTTTTTGAATAACCTATGTTGTTTTAAATTATTAAACAAGAAAACGTATTATATATATATATATATATATATATATATATATATATATATATATATATATATATATATATATTGATATTTTCTATGTCAGCTAGCCCACCATTAGGTACTGTAACCTCCCAATGGATTCATAATTCTAGCCTATCTGCAGATCAAGCTGACAACAGCTTCCTGGTTTGTTGCATCCCAATTAACTAATTATTTTTGTATTTCTCAAATGAATTTATTTACAAACCTCAATTTATTAAATGAATAGGTCTATGTAAGTTCATAAAGGTCAGTCAGATAAATTACTACACTAATAAATTTTCAAAGAATTTCATATACAATAATGTAATATATGTTATGAACTTTACCAATGGTAGTGAAATAAAGGTTCCTGATAATAAGTATAAATATTTTAAAAATTTTCTTTATGAACAGGTTTTGTATGAGAATTCTGACATCTGTTTTTTTAAAGCTTTTAATTTGGTCATGCTGTATTTCTATCTCGAGACAAGTATTATTAGTTAACTATTTTTTAATATAGACAAATTGTATCTAATAACAAGTATGGTTTTCTTTGTAGTTTTAAAAGGTTTGATTAATGTGATTTTTGTTTCTTTTAAACTAAGGCAGATTTTATTTATATAATCATTAATAGGTATAATACTCGTATATACAAATTCCACCATATTAGAAAAATTCTTATATTTCTCTAACATTCAATAGAGCAGGGATTTCCAAACTTTTTGGTACCACACCCCCTTTTCTAGAAATGAAAGCCTTCCATGCCCCCTTCCACTTTATACTATAAATAAATGTTATGGGCATATGAAAAGGAAACAAAAATTATATATATATATATATATATATATATAGGAATTTTGGGACTAGATAGGAGACTGACAGACGTACCTAATGGCAATAGTCCAACACAGTGTGATAAGTTTTTGTATACGTTTATTTATTCATTTCCAAGATATTGCAGTGTTGGACTATTGCCATTAGGTAAGTCTGTCAGTCTCCTATCTAGTCCCAAAATTCCTAAATAAGCTTTAAGCTCTACTAGAACTAACATATATATATATATATATATATATATATATATATATATATATATATATATATATATATATATATTTATATATATATATATATATATATATATATATAAATTAATCACTTTAACTTTAGGTTAAAGTTATTAATTCAGATTCACCGAACGTAGTGGACTACAAAATTCAAGAGTACTATAAGTTCTAAACTTTTCTAAAATTAACAATTATATGTGATACATAGAGAGCTGTTTAGAGATATATCTCATTTTTCACTCAGATTGTAGTTTATCTCCTGAAATGATAATCCTCTTACATGAAAACAAGAAGTTTTGTTTTTATTAAAGTTTATATATTTCAAATGTGCAAAGTTATTATATACAATATTTTCAAAACTAAGCTAAAGTACTTACAGTTCTACCCTTCTGCTAGCTGTGGAACAAGTTTGTTCTTCAGAACGCAATGTGTAGCCATCTTCTTGATAAACAAGCTCCAAGTCATTTCTCACAGAGTTGATACTAAGTACAAACAGTGTTATGTTAAACAAGAGCAGCAAACCAACAGGTCCATAAAAATAAGGCAATGCTGCTTCATCACCTACAAAAAAAAAACACAGTTAAACACAAATTTGTTTATATGAACACAGAAAAGTAAAAGAAAGTTTATGTGCTAAAACAAAGTGTATTAAAGTAATTTTAAAACTTTAATTTTAATACTTATTGTACTAAAAGCAATATTCATTAAAAAAATGTCATAAGTTACAAACCATAATCTTACCATCATATTCTACTTCAGTTCTATTTATATATCATATTGTTTTCTTGTTATTTATGACAGATATACTGATAAAATTCATGAGTACCTTGATAATCAGAAATTCTAAATAAATCCCATGACCTCTCTCAAAAAGTTTCTACTATCAGAGTTCCACTATTACATATGGAATTCTCTTTATCTCGTCACCTGAATGCCCAGCAACTGGCACAAGATGAAAGCGTACATTAGCTTCCAACACAGCTAAGGTTCTTACTCAAAATACGTATGTTAATGATATAGTCACTGGATTGGAGACCAGTTCCATGTTAGAACCTTGTTACAACTTGTTAACAACTTTTTTTGAGCCACAACTATATTGTAGCAATACCATGACTCACAACGGAACTTACCCCACAGGATCACTTAGAAAATTTTGGGTCCCTACAAGCCTATGAAGACCAGTAGGGAAGTTCATTGAATTACTCCACAGTGCGACGGCTCAGAGACTACTTTACATACACACTAGAAATGTCTAAATCACTTCAATAGACAAATTACATTAGATAACAAAATTAGAAAAATATTTTTCATACGAAGGGAATTAAGTGATTCTAAAGGTATTTTTATCCTGATTTGAAATATGCCTTTATTTTTTTTTTTGTGTACAGGATTTACATATGACAGTTAATTTAAATCAAAAGATAAGTAAAGGCAATATATTTCATGCTTTATTACAAAAATTTGTCATACCCTACACAGACAATCAGTTTATGACTTTCTTGTGTATTTTCTTTCTGGAATGTCTCTGAAAAGTGTTGAACAGTACTTGGGATGCACGATAGGATTCCATTTTCCATGGTAGAGGTGTTCCATCATTGAAATATCTTGAAGAAATTGCTCACTGTGTTTGTTGCTAAATGCACCAAGATTGTCAGGGAAAAATCTAGATTAGAATGCAAGAAATGTATGTAAAGACATATTCATCCCATCGCTTTATGTGATCAAGCAGGCTCCTTACTAAATCACAATAACTTTCTACCTTATGATTTACCAAATATTTATAGAAAATTTTTACAAACTAATTGCAGGCAGTTTTTCTCTATGACATTTAATTGCTCTTTAAATTTGATGTTTCACATTAATTGCCTTAATTATGGGCTTACAAAAATGCTTTATTTAATTTTTTATCACTTATTCTAGGTAATGTTTTGTTTAAACAAGTAAAACCAGCACCAACATAGTCCTTTGCTTTTAAAAATTTCTTCATAGGGCCCAGTTTAATGTGCTATGGAGGTATCTGGATGTTTTCTTGGTTGACAAGTGGAGGGTTTTAATATTTTTGTTTCCCAGAATAAATTATTTATGTTTTGGACAGTGTTTTGATGTATAATCATGTTAGTGGTTGTTTTGATTCCTACTATCCCTCTCACATAGAAAATTGTAAAATTGTGTGTAACCAGGCTGGAAACTAAGTGAAAATGCAACATCACCACAGATCTTACAAAACATAATTGTTATGCTGGATCTGTTCCAGATTAAGTATAATATTATCACAACATATGAAGTAGATTCATTTAATCACACTATTCTTTCATTCCAGTAGCATGAGCTAATGGCATAGATGGAAATTTATTTTTTCTATATAAACATCATTATTATTCAAGCTTTCTTTGTGGTATGTTTACATTGAAATGTATTGTTGTTGTTGTTGTTGGATTAATATAACATTCTAATATAACTATCACATAAATATAACTACTAAACAAATATTCATTGAGCTTAGCTTGTGAGGTTACGCTAAAAACAAATAAAAACATACACAAAACTCACACATTAATCATTTATTTACTCATACGTGTTTCAATTACCAAGTCATCATCAACAGTGAGTGTTACTACTACAAACTCTGATGATGACGACTTGGTCATTGAAACACGTATGAGTAAATAAATGATTAATTTGTGAGTTTTGTGTTTTTTTTATTTGCTTATAGCTACTAAATATTAAAATAGAGTTCTTTAATTTAAAGTAAGAATGCATCTGTGTTTGTATTGATTAATGTAGCTAATAAGTATAACAACAATTTTAAAATACCAATATAATACTAAAAGTATTGGTGATGGAGAAAATCTGATTACGTTTTCGGATTCAGCATAAAATGTTACATAACGACCAAAATCAATACCTCTTGTAAAGAAATCGTTGCTGACCAGTGTAATTAGTCAAAACTAGTGTTGTACCATTCAATAGAATCACTCTTCTAACTTGGAACTTAGCCCTGCACACCTTTTGGAGCAACTGTTAATACACACAAAGGAGACACAAGAGCTTCTTCTTACTCCTGTATATCTTTAAACTGACATCTCAATAACTCTTTCTTGGATACAAACCCTGACTCATCAACTGAAAATTTATGTGCTAAATAACATAGTTCAAATCCAAGAGTTGATACCATCAAACTGCTGGCACCTCATCCCAATATCTCCGTCATTCAGAACCCCGATGATTTGGTTTCTTACAGTTTCCTTACATTGGAAATCCATGGTCATACACCAATTCTAGGAAAAGCAAGTGAAATCTGAGCATGGACTTAAGATCAAGATCACAGTAGAATGCTATTTACTTTAAATGTTTTCTACATGGAACAAACAAAATTCTACATTATATGTCTTACATATAATGCATTATCTGTGAAGGAAGTCAGTCAAGAAATACTGTGAGTATATTTTGACTTCAGAGGTGCAACAATCTAAGGTTAGCAGTTTTCATTTTAAAGTCCCCAACTAGCCCAAGCTCTTATAATGAATAATCGGAACACTTCTGCACACAGTGCCATCTATTGAAGAATTTTCAAATGAATTGTATATGGTGTTTCAAAACAAAATTGTATATGTTGTTCATGTATAGAAGACTTAACCAGATTTTTCATTGTGAATTGACTATGACAGTTTCTATCTTTCTAAAGTAACAAAAGCTGTAAATTTGAAGTTGTGACTGATATAGAGATGTTTTATTTGTCGCTCTTTGTCATTTTGCAGTCAGATGAAGCCTATACATGAACATTCATTCAATTTGCATTACTAATTTTGTCAGTACGAATGCTAGCTTCAAGAAGATGCTATACTGTCCAAATCTGTTCACTAAAGAATCACTCATGACAGCGCCTAGGGGATAAACTTTCACTGTTATCTGCTCCTGCTCCATATCATCAAGGAGGCGTATAGAAAACAGCAGCGAACAGCACTGAAAGTCATTTATGAAAGGTTATAGGAAATAGTGTGATTACACTTTCAGAGCTCATTGCACTCATCTTGCAAGTTGAAGTAGCCTTTAATTTAAGTCAGACTACTTCATTATCTAATTGACTTTAGGACCTCACTGCTCTCTCACCAGAATATGTACTCACTGCTGCACGACTACTCTCCATTCTGGAAGCAAATTTCATTGATACCAATATATCTCGCTCCAAGACTTGGAACGTAACTCAGGCTCAGTTATAATGAGTCTTCCACTGTTCATGGCAAGTGGTCTAAGGCAACTGTAAATCTATACTCCTCTAAATTCAAGAACTATACTCCTCTCTCAATTGATAATCAACCTAAATCATTACTCTAGACTTTGAACATAGGGTAGTTCATGTCTTTGATGTTCAGATCCAAGATAGTACCTTCGAGATACTTGTTGTTAAGTGTTTCTTTTACCACTTTATTGATTCATATACCTCGACCATCCACCTTCACTGCTTTCCCGCATACATTTTGTTGAACTCTATAAAACTCCAAGGAGACCAGAATGTTAGAAGCAAACTGAAAAAAATATGATTTAGAAGGATTTCCATCACAGTATGCTAGGTTTAAATACAACGTTTTAATAATTCATAATCACTAACAAGAAACTACCATCCATTTTGTTCTTACCAGACAAGTGTCATGAAAGAATCAATTGTTGCCATAAAGCAACAGCTCTCACCATAACTGAGTAATAAGTTTATGATGTTACATGAAGAATGTCTATATGGCGTAAATGAATTTTAAGTCTTGGTGGAAGGCATTGATTCTAATGTAGAACCAGCTGTATCTTGTCTAGGTTGACCGTGACTTCACTGTGAAGCCAAACTTGTTAAATGGAGTAGTATAAATTTTGTTATAATTCAAAAATGTTATCAAATTTATTTAAAAGGATTAATATTTTATCTATTTAAATTAAGAAGAAACTCAATGTGTAAATTATCGAACAATAATGAAGCAAATATTTGAATTTTGCCTTTTGAATTTTATAGTTCATCACAATCACCAAAACTTTTAATACATTTGAACTTGAATAGTTAATAGCTTGCTGAACTTATAAGAGTCTGATGGCGATTTTTTTTGTTTAGTCACAAACATTACATCTTATAAGTGTTCCATGTTTAGTTAAATTATAAGTTTAATTTGTGAAGTTTAGATTTGGTGCTTTCTTATTCAATGTTAAAAAAAAAAATAATCATGAATTATTATATAAAATAATTCTAAACTCACAAATGTTTTTTTTTAATGTGAATTTTTACCACTGCATTTTCCAACATACCAGCACAAAACCACCACATAAGAAAAAAAAAATCAAGACCCTCTTTGTAAAAAACGTTAGTTGGTAAACAAGGGGATATCATTAGTTCAATATTTGCAATTGGCAAAATTTTAATTCTATATGTTATAGTAGTCTAGTATTTAAAAAAAAATTAACGTATAAAAATATTTTCCTAAAATTATTCATTAATTTGCAAGAATGTACTAGATAAAAAATATAACTAAATTAGAAAAATGATTACTTACTGTGAAACCAACATGATCGCAAGCCAAAATTAGGTTTTAAATATGCAGTTGGAACAGTTGGTGAAAGATCCATAACCATTGTAAGAACCACAATTACAGCAGGGCATATCCATGCATACAATGAATACCAAACAAAACGTTTATTTTCTTGTTTTCTTGTTGTACAGATTCCAGATCTATAAAATACATATTTTATAGACATAATTATGTTGTTCATTCTCATATGAAGTATAAATGTGTCAAATACCAAAGTCAGTGGATCTCAAACTATGTCAGGGGAACCTCAGAATTGGATGTTTAAAAATATCATGAAATGAATCATAATTTATGATAGTACACAATGTAGTTGAGAGTAAAATCGTTAAACTACTTTTTTTTAAGAGTAAAGAGTTGTTACACTATATTATAATACATTAATCACTTTTACATTAGTTTATGCTTATCCTAACTTTAAATTTTGTAAATTTGTAAAAACATACTGAAACAAAACGTTTTTGATCCCTCTGTGGCGATCTTCATCAGTGTCTTCTGCTTGGAGTTGTTGTTATGTTAAGCGGTGACGGTTTTAATGGCAGGTTTTTGATAGTATCAAAGAATATGTGTGAATTGTATTAGGGTTGCTTGTTTGATATATTTGTACTTTGTGTTTTTGTGTGTTTGTAAATTCCATATTGTTCTAGTGTGTTGAGATGTAGTCCTATTTTGTTGATGTGTGAGATTTCTAAGTTATGGTAAATGTCTGTATATTTGTGTCCTGTTTCTTTTATGTGATTGTAAAATGTTGAGTTGGTGCTCTGTTTGTGTTCCTCCACTCTTTGTTTAAAGCTGCGACCTGTTTTTCCAATGTAGAACTTGTTACATTCGTCGCAGTTCAGTTTGTATACGCCTGGTGCTTGTAGTTTATCTTTGTTGTTGGTGTTGTGTTGTATTTTGTATCGTAACTTATTATTAGTTTTGTGTGCTATTTTGTGTTCTATTTTTGAAATTTGCTGGATATTTTGTTTGTTGTTTTGTTTATGAATGGTAATGTGATGTATTTGTTTTTCCTGTCTGTAGTGTTAATTATAGTGTTTTTCTGTATTTTGTACCATAGTTTGTCTATTATTGTGGTGTTGTATTCATTTGTGTATGCTAAATATTTAATTGTGTCTAGCTCTGTTTTCTGTGGTCATTGGGACCTCTTTAAATCTATGGAGCATGGATCTGAAGGCAGTGTGTTTGTGTTGGATAGGGTGGTTTGAGGTGTTGTGGATAAGTGTGTCTGTCGATATGGGATTCCTGTAAATGTTGATGCTGTGTTTTTTTGTGTGGCATTTTGTTATGGTTAGGTCGAGGAAGTTTAGGGATCAATTTCTGGTTAGTTGGTTTCAATTTCTGAAATGGAGTTTTGGGTTTATTTTATTAGTGTAGGTGAAGAGTTTTTCGCATTGTCAGAAGTTGCCTCTGTATAGTGTTATGATATCATCGATGTATCTGTGCCAGTAAATGATTTTGTGTCTGTGTGTATTGCTTGTGAGTATCTTGGTGTTTTCTATGTGTTATAGGAAACTTTTGCTTAGGGCGCTGCTGATAGGACTTCCCATGGGTAGGCCACCTGGTTGTGAATAGAAATTTGAGTTGTGGGGAAAATAGTTTTTTGTTTGTTGATGGTTTGGAGGATATTTAGGATATGGTGACTTCGGTTTTTGGTATGTTGTTCTGCATTAATTGGGTCTATAGGATGTTGAGGGCTTTGGATACGGGTATGTTGGTGTACATGTTTGTTATATCTAGTGATAGTAGTGTTGAATTGTGTTGTTAGATAATGATGAAGATTGTCACAGACCAATCAAAAAACTTCTGTCTCAGTAAGTTTTTACAAATTTACAATATTTAAAGTTCGGATAGTCATAAACTAATGTAAAAGTGAATAATTAAGTTTCACCGAATATAATGGACTACAAAATTCCAGAATATTTAAATCAGTTGCTAAATCATATGTCTATTAGCTAATTTTATGAATAAAAAAATCTCAAAAAAGTATACTGTTATTGTACTGTACAGTACAAGTTTGCTTATTCTGCATTAAGTGCGCCTATGATAAAAAGAAAAAAAATAATTGATACAAATTGACTAAAAACTTTATTACCAATAAATAATGACCAGTTTTCTGTAGTAGTGTTGCCAAAAATGTATATGTTACCTACAGAGAGCCATGGATTGGAAGATTTTTGGAACCACACTCTTAAGATAATACTCTCAAAATTATTCCTATTTTTGGTAAGAAAAAGTACTACTTTTAAAGTTATTTGCGCGTATTAAAAATATAATTCAGATACACATATATTACACAAAACATAATTCTGAACTATGTTTTTTTCAATTATGTTTTGCTATTCTAACAATATTAACATAGTAGTTATCAATTGTAAAACAATTGTTAATATATCAAGAAAATGTTATTTGACCAAAAGGGTTAGTACATGGTCAGCTAGTTAGTAAAACCTCTGTATAATTTATTGTTTAGTAACATTTAAACAGCCAATTTAAAGTGTTTTAGTGAAAGTGATATTAACACCCGCCTTCAAATACACCTATGAAAAAATTTTTATTCAATGTGTTAGTGTTTTTTAGCAATTTTTCACTATTCAAACTTTGTTCATAAAGTGTTTATTAAATTATAAATTCAAGGTAGCTTACAGATTTGCCTTTAAATTTATCTGTTTAGTCCTCTGGAAATATTATTAATTTTATCGTTTTTTCTGTCAAACTCAAGCGCTGACCGTCACAACTATCTAATGCTCAAAATTGACCACAAAACTTCAAAATAAATTTGCATATACGAGTGGAAATATAATGAGCAAAGGTTCACTTCTTGGTTGAGAGAGACTTTTAAACCTAATTTTACCTTGCCACCTAAGGTGTAATCTAAGGTTGAAAATTGAGGATATTCTTGGTGAAGTGATTTTAGATGTCCATGAAGAACTTTAAGGACTATAGAAAAGGAAGATTTATACATACTGTCCTACAAAAATATGGGGAGTGACATGCTTCAAGTGTCATAATATGTCTGTGGTATCAGGAAAAATGATACCTATCTAAAGTGACTTGATCAAGGAAATAGCAAGGAGATTTCTAAGAGTCATATGTCATTGCTTTACTTAGTGTTGGTAAAATTATAGTTCATTTAGACGTTTTTGTTATTCTTTTACTTTAAGTAGTCTGACAGACAAATAGTTATGAATATTAATTGAAAAAATAAGGTTATGAATCTAGAATTAAACAGCATGGATATTGGTTGAAAGATTACAAATCTAGGGTTACACAACATTGAAATTGTAGATTTTTTGTATTCTGTTATAATTCACTGCAACTAACTGTCGAATATAAGCATTAAAGATTAAATTACTAAGGCCTATTTCGAATCCAGTAATTACAATTGATAAAAGAAACAAAAAATATTGTCCTAAATGGAATTTAGTAAAAGTATTCATACTAAATATGAAGCAAAATAGTTGGACACTAATAGTAAATATATAACAAAAAAAATACTTACGTTAACCTCCACCATGTATCAATACACATGATATTCAGCCAGAAAAAACATGCCATGAACGAAAATTGGATGACAAATGCTGAAAAAAAAAACAGTTTTAAGAACAAGGTATTTTTTTTTGTAATATAACTTAGATAAAAAACAATTACTTTACTTAGACCTAATATAGTAGAACTTGAAGAAATCATATTGTAAATGATTAGATGTTAAAATTGAATATAATTAAAATTAGAGGAACACACATGATACATGAGAAATTTTAACTGCTTACATACACAGAAAAAATATTATAAGCTTAATATTAAAAGTTAATGTAATGCATTGTATGAGATAATCTTTATTACTAATAACTTTACTAGGAGATTCATAATAGGTACTTTATATAGGCAATTCATAACCTCTGCAGCTGTTTACCATATCACATTCAGTGAAACTTTAACATTTTTAATAGCCTGATTAATGAATTGCTAAACTTATAATTCAAGTAAATTTTTGTAAAACTTACTGAAATCAAACCTTTCATTCACTCTAGGAAATCTTAGTCAGTATTTAAAGTATTGCCTAGTGTTATACCAAATACTTTGTCTTAGTAAGTTTTCATAAATTTAAATAAGTTATATGTTGAGAAAGTTAATTAGTTTAATAAGCATTATAATTTCGGAATTATAAACAATAAATTGTGGGAATTTTAAGATTTGAAATACAAAATTAAATACAGTGTTAAAATAAGGAACATAGTCCAATAAAAAATATAAATACTGGTACATCGTTGTATCATAACTCTAGCTATTACAAATATAGGGGGAATTGTATTTATAGTATTTATACTGTAACTGTTTTTATAACCATGCCAATTATAATCTGAAAAATGTAAAATAGTTAATGACCATGAATTTGTGATATACAAAAAGGATTCAGACAGGTCTTTATCTAACACACTTCATTAATTTTCAGAAAAGATTGCCTAGTGAAAGAAGCTGAGAAATAGGCATACTTAAAACCATGCGTGGGTTAATAAAAGGATACATTTTCATTTAACTAATAAAGATGGTTTCAAAATACTGAAATTGAAAGAAAAAGAAAATAAACCTTTAAGAAGTAGCCAATATAAAATGAAAACAAAATTGTCCACTTCACCACCAGATCATAAAAAAAATTACACAGTTATTTCTAACTCAATAAGAAAAAAAACAGTTCAGATGAGGTGTTAGCACTTAGACAGTTTTAGCTGGCGTATCTCTCAGCATTTTGAATATATCTAACCATTTGAGAAATCTTACATTACAAAAGATTACATTAATTACCTACATAGAATTCTATAATTATAAATGGCAGAATTAATTACAGAAATAGAATAGAGAACATATAATATCACAACTAACAACAGAAAATATTCAGAAACAAAATAGTTTTTGTTTTGGTGAGAGGATTTTTACATCTAATAAAACATTAACGAATAATAATAAAGACACCAACACAAGTTTGGAGGCTTGGTAAGCCTCAAGTAAGTGGTTTTATGATTTTAGAGAAATATATGATTCTTAATCACTATCTTAAACAACATGTTCTTTTGATACCTAATGATATTACAGCTATTGTAACCAATAAACCCATCATCACGATAAAAGTTGAGAGTTTTGTCAATGCAAAATATCAACCTTGTTTGACACATTGGATTCGTTAACTGTTTGAGACGTTCTTTAAAAAAAGGACTCATCTAGACATGAGACTTGAAAATTTAGATGTTGAAGAAGCATGATGCAGGGAGTGCCATACATGGCACAACTAACTGAATATAATGATGGGAAGTATATAGATGCTGGTTTACTCTTAGGTAAGCAATAAGCAGACTATTGTTCAGATATGAAAGAACTTATTGACGAACTCAACATTAACTAAGTTATTAAAAAAGTTTATATAGAAGTTGTATACTTAAAACATCATGAACCAAAATTTCCATAATTTTTCAAAAGTATTTAAAGGAGGAGAATGGAATAGAATTTCTTAATTATTTGATGTGAAAACTAGGTGAAATAATCTTTTGACAATTTTTGAGCAATTTATTGATTTAAAATGATGCACAGAAAAAGCACTAAAAGATCTGAATCATTTGACTATTATTAACAATTTAAGTTGTGTTTCCTTTCAGGCACAGTTATCTACTTTCTCCTACTAAAATAACAATGGAAGCAAATTGCTGGAGAGATGCTATTTTTTGTACAGCTGGTGTTGCTTTAAGATTTTTAGTAAATCAGTGGGAAGAAAATCCAATCATGTTTGCAAATGAGGCGTAGATGTTAATTGTGATAAATAAGGAGCCAAGGGAAATATGTTGAGTTATCTGGACTTTTGCACTATCTGCAGAATCCTTTCCTATCTGCAGACAAAGAATCAGGACCAGAGCTAATTAAACAATCTTTCACTGTACCCTCACAAAATACTATGGGAAACAGTTGAAAGGCATAATTTAAATGTTAAATGGAGGCACAAAATAATATGAAGGTATTGGAGAATATACACATGAAACTCAAGCAAAGAAAGTATTTTAACAAAGAGCAGAAAATTAAAACACAAACACCACCAAACTAAATAAAATTTTGCAAGAAAAATATTAAAAAGTTATAATGTAAAGCCTGCAGTTTTAAGTTGTTTACCTTGTGCTTTTTAAAATAAAATGTTCATATTGATGAATCATGAATTATAATGTGTAATATAACCTCAAACAAAACCTGGTTGAGTTGACTTAAATATGAAAAGAAATATCTTCTTCAAAATTGGAGGGGTTTGCGACTTTCCTTGAAAATGGTACACATATACATATTTTAATAATTACAGTACAGTCTCAAAAGTTGAAGCTATTTCTCAGCTTTTGGCTAAATGTGTAGTAAATTAAGACATTGACTTGGAGGCAAAATATTGGACACACTATTATTTGCATTTTTTGTGTTGTACATCTTGAGGTTTATTAAATTACTATTTTTAATATCACTTGAAAAAAAACCCACTACTTACTGATATTTTTAGCAGATAGGTTTCACACTAGATCAGTGCATTGTTCCATGCTGTAAGTCATGGACAAGACTGTTGCTCAGGTGTGTTGTAATGGTGTCTATCTGTGGTGTATTATTGTTCATTGAGTAGTTGTTAATTATGTGTTCAAATACAGTATTTTATTGTGAGTGTGTTTTTTGGTTTAGAATGTATTGTGGATGGTTGTTGTGGTGTTTGTATATCTCATAGTATTTTGTTGTATTTAATTTGTCGTTTTTTATAATGAAATAAAGAATTTTTAGATTAGTGTCTGTATTGGTGTACATGTATAGTGCGTCCTGTATGAGTATAGTGAAGTTTGATTTGGGTTGTGAGTTTTTTATGTCTTTTATGGGTTCTTTGTATTGTGTGGTGAAATTTCTCCCTGTTTGACCTATGTGAAAGCTGGGTCAGTCATTACATGTGATCTTGTGTATTCATGCCCTGTTGTGTTTGTTCTGGTGTTCAAACCACTAAACAAACACAACAGGGCGGGATCACATGCAATGATTGCCCAAGCTTTTACATAGGTCAAACAGGGAGAAACTTCACCAAATGATACAAAGAACTCATAAAAGACAAAAACAACAGCATATAGTTTGCAAAAAGTTCGCTATACAGAACGCACATACAGCAATATAGAGACTAATTTAAAAACCCTTCAATACATTGAAAAAAGGAACAAATCAAACACAACAGACTACCACAAGATATACAATCATCATAAAAACCATCCACAATAGATTCTAAATGACAGAATACTCACAATCAAGTACTATATTTGAACACATATAAATATTACTTTTTATTTACACCCTTTGTATATTTCAATTGAAAAGCAATCTTCTTCTGGGGAAATTATTACAAAAATAACGCTAATACCTTAAAATTAATTTTGTAATAATTCCCTCTGAAGATTTTTAATTAAAGAAACCTATATAACAGCTATATTGAAGTTCAAAATTTTTATTTTTGATGAGTGTTTACAAAAGAAAAATTGAGTAGATTTAAACATTTCTGATTTAACTATGCAGTTGATGAATACAGTTTTGCTAGAAAACAACTATGCCATTTTATAAAATCGTACTTGTGATCATTATTATAAGAATAACTTGATCATAATTTTAAAGATAACAATTTAAAACCTTTAAAGAAACAGTAACTAAAAGCAAAAATAAAAACTAGGCTCATAATTAAATATAAAAAATTTTAAAAAGTATAGTAAAATATTATTAAGTTTACTATGTGAAAATGTTTTTTTTTTGTATTTCATATGCAAATATATAAAAACTGAGAAGCAGAAAATAAAAGCAAATTGATTATACAACCGTAACACCTGATAGCACGAAGTCAATTGTGAAATATATTTTTCACAATTTGTTGAAACACCTTAGGGCCCAATACTGGATTATTTCTATATTTTACTACCTCACATTAACAAAAGGTAACATTCTTGAAACAAATATAAGTATATAATAATTATTGTATTTGCATTATGAAAAAAGCTTGAATAAGAAATTGTTGTGAAAGGCTGTATTTAAAAACTAATTACCTAATGTTACACAAACTGAAGGAGGAAGATCTTCTCCTGTAATCTGAACAAATGCGAGAGAGATATAGGCTATTGTAAGGCAGAAGACATGACAGCTAAGACTTTTGCCATGAGCATCTCGCAGTTGAGGAATCCATGTAAAAACTATAAATGTCATCACCAAGAAAGGCACTGATATTAATAAACCTATAACAAAATAAAAAAGTGATAAATATTTTCTTCATTTTTACATATATTTTCATTTTTTGATAGTAATATGACTAAAAATTACAAAAATAAAGTCTGTAATACTATTATAGATATGGCTACATTTAGACGATATTATACTGGACGATATTTTAACTAAGTACTCCTTTATGAATTTTGCTCATCAATAAAACCCATATTTCTCAGTTGTGCATACAGTCAAATACTAGCAAATGTGTGGCACAATTTTAACAATGCCAGAAGGGTGTCACTTGGTTACATGCCCTAACAGGAGTTCCCTGCCTTTTCCATTTTTAAATTGTGGAATTTTAGGAGATGCCTGGTATTAAAGACATATAGTAAATCTTTCCTCTCAAGGATAAGACTGTTGCTCAGGTGTGTTGTGTTGGTGTAAGTCTGTGGGGTATTTCTATTCTGTGGTGTGTTATTGTTCATAGAGTAGTTGTTAATTATGTGCTCAAATATAGTATTTGATTGTGAGTGTGTTTTGTCATTTAGAATGTGTTGTGGATAGTATTTATGGTGTTTGTATATCTTGTAGTTTTCTACTGTGTTGAGTTTGTTGCTTTTTTTGATCTAGTGTAGGATTTTTAAATTGGTATCTCTGTTAGTCTGTGAGTGTAATGTGTGTGGCAAAATTTGATTTGCATTGGTCTTTTGTATCTTTTTTACGTGTTCATCGTATCTTGTGGTAAATGTTCACCCTGTTTGTCCTATGTAAAAGCTGGGACAGTTGTTGCTTGTAATCTTGTATACGCCTGCCCTGTCTTGTTACGGCACAACATAAATCACAATTAAAAAACACCTAAATAGTGAAAAAAACACATGATGTACACTAACTTAGTTTATTGACTCGGGTAGGTTTTAATCTCAAGGTTATCACCTTCATTGAGCTATACCTACTTTAAAAGCACAATTACAACTAAAGTGGAAATATGGTTTCATCCCATATTTTTTATAGTGGATGTGGCTAGCTCATTGGGATTTGTAAAAAATGTGGCAGAAGTCGAAATATGTGACTAGTCTGAGAAACAGACTATCAAGAAGTTTTTCATTATGTTTAATTATGAAAATAATTTTTGGAATGTTGATTGTTCAGGTAATTAAAAAGAATATTATACTGTTAGTTATTGTTCTATAATGTTAGGTATAAGTATTAGTATTAGAAGCAGTAGTAGAAGTAATACATACATATATATACACATATTAGTAGTATATGTTTTATTTCACAATAAAAAGCATTGTATTGTAAATATTACTATATATAGGTTAATAAAGTTTAAAATAATATCATATAATTTATAGGAATTCACAGTGTTTTCTGTTTTGTAATCCTAATGTACTAAATAACTTAACAACCTTAAAGTCCACATTATGATGAGTTATCAAGTTTCTATTGTTTTTGTAAAAATAAGATCAACGAACACTGGTTTGAGATTTTATTCATCAAATTCTTTTACATTCTTTGTAATTACATTTTGACTATATCTGGTTGAAAATATGTATTTCTGAGTAAATAATTACAAATGACTAAATATTTTTTACGACTACAATTCCCAAATATCCAAAAATCTTTCTTTATTTATTAAAATTTTTTTTGTCAAATTACTTACAGTAAAAAATAAACAAAGCTTTTAATTTTAGAAAACTAATAGAAGATCAATTCACTCACTAACAACACAATAGATAACAAAAATTTAAAGTGTTTCAAAGGTATACATAATTGAGTATTGTTTCAGAATAAATAATATCAGGTAAGGTTTTACATTTATAAATTTTATGCCAAAAGTTTATATATTAGGCACCCAATGTTTAATAAATAAAAATCATAAAGATCAGTATTATATATAAGTTGTCATACAAGATACTTCAAACTTAAATAGTGCCAGTATTTTAGTCTTAAAATATGTATGATAAACATCTTTATATTATGATACATAAACTCATGGATTTTATTGTCATAAAAACTGGCAGAACTATTACTTTTAAAGTGATACAGTAGAGTCTCGATAATTCAAGATAGATGAAAACGAGACCCCCTCGGACTATCGAAAACTCTTATTGCATGGAAATACGTACCTGTGCATTAGAATAAATAGGAGTTTTAATGAACCCTAATACTATTTTTAAAAATACACAAAATAAATTTATACAACCTGATATGAATATTTCTTTCCTTTGCATACTGTATTGATATAAACATTTCTTGAAAGCCCGACTCATTTCCCTTGCATACCATATAGCTATAAACATTTTTTGGAAGCCCTACTCATCATTTTCTTACAAACAGATAAAATAGGCTCAAATTTAGCAGAAGCCCGAGATATCGGGACTCGGGATTTCGAGACGCTACTGTATATGTATACTTTAAATTAAGGCGCCTACAGTAAAGGTATTGCTCTTTGCCCTGTCTAGTTAAGGCCAACTGTGGTGTTTAGTATCTCTTTAGTAATATTTTAATGACCCATTTTTTCTTCTTTCACTTTATTTGATCATAATTTCTTTGTCAGTTTAGTGTCATATTGCCAAGTTGCAGTTCAAGTGAGTGTTTAATTCATTGATTTTTATGTTTGTAACTACTGATGACTTCAGTTTAAAATAAGTGATAAAAAGAAAGAAGTGGTTTAATTTAACGGAAACATAAACTAATTTGTAAAACGGAAAAAAATGGTGCATTATAAAAGCAAATGAGTTTGCAATGTGAAAAGGAAGAATTTATTTTTAGGCACATTTTTAAATAAAAAGATAAATTATTGTAATTTGTTTGTAAATCAGACAAAAATAATAAACGAAGAAAGACAAAACATAAAAAATCCTGTTATGAAAAACTAAATTCGGTTCTTTTGAAATGAGTGAGTTCATTGGAAAAAAAGTATCACTGTTCCAGGACCTATTGGTTAGAATCAAAACATTGTTTTAAAATGCTAGATTTAAAAGGAAAGTTTGAAGCATCACAAGGTTTTTGATTAAGTTCAAACAAGAGGGACTTGAATTTTATTTTAAAAAAATGAGAGAGCAAACAAATAGTGGGCAATTTTCAAACCAACATTGAAGAGGTTCTTTAGCTAACTAAATTAGTAATTTAAATATCAGTAAAATATTAATATATTAACATTCTTGTAATATATTAAATTCTCATAAAATTAAATAGATCATGATTCTATTTAAAAATTGCAGAAATTTGTTTTTTTCACCTTTGTACTTTTTTAACATTTTATTTGTCATATTTACCTATGGGATACACAATTAGAATCAACTCTTGCCAGAATGTCAGTGGTGGTGGTGGAGGGGGAAAGCAGACTAATGGCAGTACAATTGCTTCTCCACTATAATTAAAAGTCTCCAAACAATATTCCATTGTACTCAATAATCCTGGCTGTATAAAAGGAAGTAACAGAGATCCATTTCGTAAAATGTGAAATTCATCACTACTCTCTAGGTATGGTTCCAACCGATATCTAAAACATTGAATTTTATTGTAGTAATAAAACATTAAATTTAATTAAGCAAATTTATGAATATTGTAGTTTAAATAGAAAATCAATTTTTAATTAATTCTAACCTGTTGAGGCCCTGAAGAAACAGACTTAGCAGGAATGAACATGTACTAAAAAGTACCTTACAAAACATTCCAGATCCTTTCATAAAAACTGAAAAATGTCTTCTACATTCCTTACTACACAACCATGTACTGTACAAAGTTGCATGTTGTAATCATCTTAAATTCAGTAATTAAACTATAATTAAATGTTACTGAACTAAGTGAATACGTGTTCACTTAGTTAAGTATCATTTAGTTATATGTACTGTACATTATAAAAATTTTAGAAAAGTTTATGTATGAAATGTAATACTTTCCAAACACAAGGGGGGCTCCAGGGAAGGGAGTTGTTTCGCCTCCAAGATTTTGGGTACTATTATTTTTTACAAATATTTTTCATATTTTGAACATATTTACATTTATGCAAGTTTACTCATAAAATTGTATTTTTCATTATCTTTTATTTTAAAGCAATGTATATTGTTTTTACATTTGTGTAAATGTTAGATGTAGAAATTCATCTGATAACATTGGCAGTTCCACCCAGCATAAACAACACTGGCATGTTACAAATCGCGCACTAGTTCCGTACCAGCTTGGCTATACTAACAGCCTGTGTACTACGACTGCGTTATCCTCGTCAGGCCAAGCTGTTTGATGAAAACAATGAAATTTATAAAAATGTTTTCTATGTTCTGCTGGCACTGTCTGTAGACCTATACCTGTAGATTCAGGCCAAATGCATGTTTTGATGAAAAATGCCAAATTTCGTGTGATTTTTAACAACAAGAATAGTTTAAAACTAATTTCCAGATCTTTATTTTTGAAAGTTTTCTGCCCCAAACCCGCCTGATGTTTTTCTGCCATTGTGAAAAAGTCTATCCTGGAGCCGCCCTTGTCAAACAGCAAAAGGATTACCTTCATAGGTTGTTATGAGGTAGAAAATTAGAAGAAAAAGATTTTTTTTCTCTAACATGAAATAACAGGAATAAAAAATATATATTTCCAATATGGCTGGTTATGTGTTTTCGCATCAGTCTCCATTTTTTGAGAGGAGAAGAATTTTCTAAAAATTTCTCTAATATTCTTTGAACCATTACACATTATAACAATTGAATTTAAACAAAAATCACAACTTTAAATTAGTGGGCATGAATGATTTAAGAAAAAATTGAATTAATTTATTTTATCAACTTGTATAAAATGTTATTTGAATATTAGATAAAATGGCATTTAATTTTTGAAACACAGCATAGGGGTATGAATAGCCCCAGTCACCCAAGAATGCCAACTCCATCTCATATATTTCAAACATCTGTTCAGTTCTATTTAACATTACTATAACAAAGCATTACTAAAGCAATTGCTCTTGAATTAATACTTTGCAACCATAACCTCTTATTACTGATTTTATGAAACTATTATTTTTGTTTTTATAAATAGCATAATATTTTTCTCAATAAAATAATAATAAACATATTAATTAGTTGGGAAAATACAAACCTAAAACTATTATTTAGTAAGTTAAAAAATAATAAAAAATGGTAAAGTTAAGTTTATAGTAAACTGCAGTTTTTAAATATGTTGGTATTTGTTTATTTCATTAAAACAACATAGTTAAAAGGTGGCAACTAAATAAAACAATTTGTAATAGCTTAAATTTAATTTCAATTCCAAATGTTATTCATTTTTAAATTTATTAAATTTAGGAATTATAATCATCTTAGTATTAATAGTTTTTTTTTAGTAACTTTAATTATTTCAAGAAAAGTTTAAAAGTATTATTTGAAACATACTTTCCATATAAACAAGGATCACCAATGATAAGGTCAATCTGTTCAACTTCATCTGGAGGGATTGTGGAATTTTGGAGATCAGAACCTCCCCAAAATTCAGGTATAAATGACAGATTGCTTGGTACACATTCTCTTTCCTCTTGCAATAATGATTCTCCTATGGGACAACACTTTGGAACAAGGAAGTTGGTTGTATTGTAGGTAACCTCCTGCCCTGAAAAAGAAAAGTTTGTAATTAATGAAAAGCCATTGAAAATAAATTAATTGAAATATAAATATTATACGAGCACAACCCTACAGCAGATGGTAGAGAGCAATATTCCCAGGAAGACAGAGTTTTGATAACATAGCCTATAGTCAACAGTAAATGGATATCAGCCACAAAGTAATAAATAATAAGGAAGCTTGGGCCTTGAAGTCTGCAAGATGTCTCTCTTTTTCTTACATTCCCTTGAGTTATGTTGTTTTTCTCCAAATTATGTTATTTACACTTTTATTAATAAGTCATATGTTTTAATTGCTAATGGTTTTATATGTGAAATAATTAATTATTGACTAAGGTTTTTGAAATGGAAATTCCTCAGTTTTGGATTTTTTTCTTCTGTGTAATAAATGGAAATAAAAATAAAATAATTTGAATTTTGAGATAATTTCCTAAATGGTAGTTCACTAATTAAATATAACTACAGTTATGTAGTTTTATGTATAAATTTTATATATATATTAAAAATATTTTAAAAAACAAGAATACTTTTAATGAATATAATAATTTTTTGAAATATTTTAAATTTATTAACTATATTACAAGAAAACATATCACCATATTTAATATATATCAAAAACAACTAAGGTTATTCAAATACAAGAATTATTTTCTTGCATTTGAATAGCCTTAGTTGTTTTTGATTACTATACAAGAAAACATTATATATATATATATATATATATATATATATATATATATATATATATATATATATATATATATATATACAGTAAACTCCCGATTATCCGTGGGCGGATTAACCGGTTTGCGGATTATCCGGGGTCTGCCATTGTTTTACAAATATCCAATTTTTATTCCAATCAGATTCATGTGTTTAAATTTCCAAACGGTGAATTACGACGTAAATACATATAAGGCTTAATAGAAGTTAAGATGAAGGGAATAGATATGTAAATATGAACGTACTAATTTTTACATTGAAAGGGAAGCATCCCGATGCGGGCCAGCGAAATAAAAGGGGCGAGCAGACTACTGCATATAAGAGACAATGACAAAATGCTTGAACGCCCGAAAACCTAATGTGTATTATAAGATTGTAAACAAATGTCAGCTAATCTCCGCTATAAATAGTCTAGGACGTGGCATATGCATTATCCATGTCTGTCATATACATTATCGATCTTTATGGCTTTGTGACATACGTGACTGCTCACAAAAAAACAGACGAAAGTGACCGATTTTTTTGTTAAAAAGTGAAAGTATTATGTGTAAAGAAAATTACATATGTAGGCCTACATACATACTTACTTTTGACATATACTTATGTACGTATTGTAAATAGTTAGACATATAAATGTACATGTTATAATCCGTCAAATACAACATTTTAAAATATTTTCTGTATTTATTTTGTCTTCTGAAGATTATTTGTGAATTGCATTAACCGGGGTCATTATCTGTGTAACTTATGGTATAATAATCGATTATCGACCGTTTTGCATATTCTTTGTTCATAACGGATTATCCGGGGAATTCGTTATCCCGCGTTGCCGGGCCACCCTATTCCACGGATAATCGGGAGTTTACTGTATATATATATATATATATATATATATATATATATATATATATAATAGTGTTTAATATTTATAATAAATATATATTGTAAGGAATTTGCAGCCCCTAAGTCAATATGAAAAAAAAACAATTACAATAACAACACAACAAAACAACAGCAATAGCAATAGCAACAACAACATCCACAAAAACAACAAACAACAAAAACTACACCACTAGAAGTAGAACAATAACAACTTCAACATCATCACAAAGACAACAACTTACAAAAAAAAAAACTACTACGAGAAAAAAAGAAGAAGAATAACAACAAAACCAACAACTATAAAGTTTTGTAAACTAAAAAATTCAATATAATTTCACATATAAAAATATTTCATTTAATCAAAGGAGCTTTAAAGTATGCAAACACAATGCATTGTTTATAGCAGCGCAGTAATTGGCCAGTAGGGAATCTAATAAAACTCATTACATTCATAATATGCTTGACAAAAGATGAGGGAAATTTTATATTCTCAATACACAAAACCTCTGTTAAGATTTAACTTAAGATTCAGTCACCATTTGATTAAACATTTCAGAAATCTAAAAGGCCATTTAGAAAAAAAATTTCCTCTATTTATAACAAATGAACATTTCAGTGTTTATTATACTGTTTAGAATAAAATTTTAAAAATAGAAAAGACATTTCAAGCTGTTATTATAATTAGCGGTACCCGTTTCTTCTTCTTGCTTAAAGATATTACATTTAGTAATAAGAAATACTAATAAACTATCCTTCTCTTGAGAGCAAATGTTATACAACATATTTCTTAATTATATTATTTTAAAATTTATTTTGTGTAATTTTGCTGTTAAGATTGTTAAAGGAAGAATCAGTTATGTCAGTAGTTACAAACACTAAAATTTGCTGCCTTAGAACCCATATTACTGTAAATAACTATAATTTTAAGAAATTTCTTGATGTAATCATCTTGAATTCACTGATTAAACTAAATTTAAACTACTTAACTAAGTGAATACGTAATTGCTTACTTGCTGACGCGTTTCAAAACGATCGTTCGTTTTACTAAGCTAACCCTCTACTAGCGGCTTTTGGCTCTTTACAAACGGTAAGACAGGGTTGGATTTATGACAGTGGGTGAGTTGTCCGTTTTGTGTGATGTATTGGAAGAGGCTATTGGCTTCAGAGTGTGTGTGGACATTAAGTATATTTTCCCTATCTGTTGTGTAGTGTTTGTAGATTTCATATTTTTCTAAGGTTGTTAGTTTTTTACTCTGTTTTAATGTGTGTAGAATATTTAAATTAGTGTGTATGTCGATATGGGTGTGTTGGGTGTTTTGCGTAGCTGGATTTAGGGTTTGTTTGTTTTGTTTGGGTGTGATGTGTTCATCGAAGCGTGTGTAAAATGACCTGCCGGTTTGGCCAATGTAATAATTGGGACAATCGTTGCAAGTTAAATTTGTAAATCCCTGAGAGTTTGTATGTGTCAGTTTCTTATTGAAAAGGTAGTATATGTTTTCTTAGAGTATTTGTTGTTTTGTAGGATATTTGGTAATGGAGTTTTTTGAATGTGGAAGCTATTTTGTGTGTGTTTTTATTGACGTAGGTGAGGGATATGTATTTGTTGTTTTTTGTGTGGTGTGTTTGTGTGGCTGTTTGATGGTGTTTATGTTTTATTTTTCTGAGTAAGTTGTCTATGAGTGTGTGTTGGTAGCCGTTTTGTTGAGCGAGGTATTTTATGGTATTAAGTTCTTCGTCGTAGTCTTTCTGTAGCATTGGTATGTTTATTAGGCGGTGTAACATATGATTAAAGGCAGCGTGTTTGTGTTGTGTGGGGTGATTAGATGTATTATGTATGACCATGTCTGTAGTTGTTGGTTTTCTGTATATTTTGAAATTGTGTCTAGTGTTGTGTTTGGTGATAGTAAGATCAAGAAAGTTTATTCTATTGTTTTCTTCTAACTCGAGAGTAAATGTGAGGTTTTGGTGTATGGTATTAATGTAATTATGTAAATTTCGAAATCTTGTTGCTGTTCATGACGAGCTGGTTGTAAATTACAAATTACACTTTTGCTATTACTTGCGACCAGACATTTGTTAACTAAAAGTTGTTAATTGTTAACTTACACTTGGAGGAAACGTTTTCGTCTTACGACTTCTTCAACCTCGTATTTTTGCCGCTAGGAATGCTGCTGTTGTGCTTCCTCGGTACCATTTTTTTGAAAGTTAGAAGTGATGTGATCGAAAAGTATGTGTGATTTGTGCCGTGTTTGTTCATTTAAGATGTCATTTTTATGTGTGTTACTATGTCTATGTATTTCAAATTGTTCTAGTGTGTTTAATTTATGGCCTTTGTTGCATGTGTGAGGATGCTCATGTTATTTTCCATACTTTTGCATGAGTGTTTAGTGTTCATGAGGTGATTTGCGAAGGTGGATTCAATAGTAGTGTGCAGTGCCCTTTTGTGTTCTTTATATCTTTCGGCGAAAGATTTGCTTGTTTGTCCAATGTAGAACTTATTGCAGTTGTTGCATTTTAGTTTGTATACTCCTGGGATATTGTATGTGTTGGTATTGTTATTAATGCTGTGTCTGATAGCTGTTTGGCTTTTATTTGTTGTTCTGTAAGCTACATTGTATCCTGCTTTTTTGAATTGGTGCGTTATCTTATTTGTGAGTTTGTTTCTGTATGTGAAGGTGATGAATTTGTTAAAAACAAATACTGGTTCATCATTAACATACATAATGACGTTTTGCAAAGAAAATGCTAATTGCTTGTCAAAGTTGTAGTGTTTCAATCAACAGTTTAACTTTTTTAGTTGATCCTTACAACTTATACTCTTGTATGTAAGTCAATATCTATTCAAATAGAAGCATCTTCGGGCAACAGTTGACAAAATTTCCAAATAAGCATTTCAAGAGAAACAGTAGGTAAACTAGAATATTTACATACAAAGCTTAAATTTACACTTTAATTACAGATTACTTTTTAATTTTAAAAAATAAATAATTGTTATAAATTTAACTATCTTTTAACATCAACTAGTTTGTTAAAATTATAGTAATTATTTGAGTAAATTAGTGAAAACTATTATAACTTAACACTTGTAAATATGTATAAACTTTATTATAGTAGCACTTACTTATATTTGTTGAGAACGGCCGTATCGGGAGATGTGTCCCATTGTCAACTCAGATCGTTACAGTCAACTGTCCCATTGTCAACTCGAGTTATGGTCTGAGTTGACAATGGGACACATCTCCCGAAACGGCCGTCCTCAACAAATATAAGTAAGTGCTACTATAGGCAAGTTTATAAATATTTACAAGTGTTAAGTGAAAACTAGTAGCTCACATGAAGATGGAATCAACAAATATTATAACTTGTAAAACTATATTAAACTACTTGCTGAGGTGTTTCGAAACAGTTGTTTCATTGACAAAGCTAACTTACTACTGGAGACAGAGAAACGGCGTCAGAAAGAAAGTTAATAGTTTCCTCTTAGTAACTCAAATAATTACCTATGATTTACTTTGCGATTTCAAAATGATTTCAACAAGCAACTTTAATAAAATAAGTTTTTAAAACTATAACACTGTAGTTAGAAATATTTTCAATATTTGTTTTTGAGAAGATATATATTTTTTGTAAATATCTCTTAAGTATTGCTTATGCCACTGAATATTTTTGTTTAGAAATTACATGTGGAATATATGATGTTTCTATAGTAAGAAGTTAATAAACTTAACTGTCAAGTGTTTGAACAGACAAAACCGTTAATGAAAATAAAAACATTTATATTGCTAAATTATTTTCCTCCAGATCATTATATTGGCAGGTATAACCTAAAAAAGGAATATTTCAAACATGTTAATGAAGAAGTTTGGAAATTTGACAAGGTCAAAAAATGAATTTTGCAAAATTGAAAACATCAAAACAAATGTTGTTATCACGGAAACAGTTACATTAATAAATTTTATATGTTTTTCTTCTCTCTTTTCTTTAACATTAATAGTACAGTTAATAGTAAAACAGATATTAATAGTGTAATTTATGTTTACAATCTGAAAATATCAATGATTTGAATAATGACAATGGTGATTGGACGAATAAAAATGAAGTTTTCGACTACACAATTAATTACAGTTTTTTAAATATATAATTGTAATAGTTGTAAAATTTTATAAATTTTAATTATTGAAGAAACTTATGTAGAAATGATGGCAGCCTAGCCTTCCTTCTCCACCACAGCCCTAGTCCAACCTCAGTTGTATTCAGACCATAGACACAGTGGGACTGGCCTATAGAACTGCATACTTAGAGGATGTGAGTGTCATGTGTTACTTCTGGCAGCCTAGCCTTCCTTCTCTGCAACACCTCGAGTCAAAGCCCAGTTTTATGCAGACTATAGTCAGTGGGATTGGCCTATAGTACTGCCATACCTAGAGGATGTGAATGTTATGTGTTTTGTATGGCAGCCTAGCCTTCCTTCTCTGCCACAACTCCAGTCAAAGCCCAGTATTTTGCAGACTATAGTCAGTGGGACTGACCTATAGAACTGCATACCTAGAGGATGTAAGTGTCATGTGTTCCTTCTGGCAGCCTAGCCTCCCTTCTCCATCTCAGTCCTAGTCCAACCCCAGTTCTATTCAGACTATATTCAGTGAACTGGTCTATAGAACTGCATACCTAGAGGATGTAAGTGTCATGTGTTCCTTCTGGCAGCCTAGCCTCCCTTCTCCATCTCAGCCCTAGTCCAACCCCAGTTCTATTCAGACTATATTCAGTGAACTGGTCTATAGAACTGCATACCTAGAGGATGTAAGTGTCATGTGTTCCTTCTGGCAGCCTAGCCTCCCTTCTCCATCTCAGCCCTAGTCCATCCCCAGTTCTATTCAGACTATATTCAGTGAACTGGTCTATAGAACTGCATACCTAGAGGATGTAAGTGTCATGTGTTCCTTCTGGCAGCCTAGCCTCCCTTCTCCATCTCAGCCCTAGTCCAACCCCAGTTCTATTCAGACTATATTCAGTGAACTGGTCTATAGAACTGCATACCTAGAGGATGTAAGTGTCATGTGTTCCTTCTGGCAGCCTAGCCTCCCTTCTCCATCTCAACCCTAGTCCAACCCCAGTTCTATTCAGACTATATTCAGTGAACTGGTCTATAGAACTGCATACCTAGAGGATGTAAGTGTCATGTGTTCCTTCTGGCAGCCTAGCCTCCCTTCTCCATCTCAGCCCTAGTCCAACCCCAGTTCTATTCAGACTATATTCAGTGAACTGGTCTATAGAACTGCATACCTAGAGGATGTAAGTGTCATGTGTTCCAAATGGAAACCTATCCTGGCTTCTCCGACACAGCTATTCATACCGACGATATTTAGTTTTTCAAAACATTACAAAGAAAACTTTGATCTCCGTGACACATACCTGACTTTACACACACACCTCACACACACTCACTCACTGAAACATTAATGTTGTTATCTACTTATGTTATTCATGTTTTTTTAAATAAAATTATAACTATTGTTTTCGTTTACACGAATTTTCATTTGCTTTCATATTTAGAATATCATAAATTTGTTGTAGAAAGTATTTTTGTTCTCTCTACTGCTCAACATTTACGTTTAGGGAGGATTTTGAGGTTAACATGTTCTTAACACGTTTAGGTAGTTCGTTAAAAAAATAATGCACGCTCATTTGTTAGTTATAATTAGTGATCATCATTAAAATATTTATTAACAACTATTTAATGATCGATATCTTCATAGAATATTTCATCTGTACTATTTTTAGAAAAATAATGATGTTCAAAGAAATTCTATGACGAAATGTTAAGTACACGTCACTAAACCTGTTGAAATGTTCCAGCAAATAGTCCTAGAGTCAACAGCCTCGCCCTAATCTGTTTGTTTAATGTGATCACATGCTCACATATCTTAATACTCAAGAACAGTCGTAGCAACGGTAGTATGGCAACACTGATAATGCATTAGTAGAAGTTTTAAAAGTTAGTGTTTGACTCATTAAGACTATTGTTAAAACTGTAATAGTTTCTCTGCGGACATTTTCAATTCCTAATGTGTTTCCATTTGATGAAATATATGTAAAGAAATGTATGTAAGAAAATGTATTTACGAATTTTAAAATTTAAAAAACGTACCATATAACTAACAAAATGTTTTGATTTATTATTTTAAAATTTGGGAAAAATAAACAGTAACTCTTTTTCCAGACTTACTACTACAGTTATAAATTTAAATTTAACCAGTATATTTAATTTAATTTGATTTAAAGTAATATATTCAACTACATTTTTAAATAAAAACTTTTTTATGCGCGTTGGTAAAGGTCCTCGTGGTTCCACGGTACGGTCTCGGGTCAGTTGCACACAGTTACACTTACGGCCAGGGACATTTGCGCCACCTTAATGCTGTTGAAGGATGGAACAATAAACTGAGCAAAGCCCTTCGTTTGTCGTTCCTAGAAATCCTAGAATTAAAGAACTGATTTGTTGTTTCACAACTGAAGCGGAAAATGCAGCCTGCGTATACATGAGGATACAATTACACCTTGGAGTGAAGAGGAGAAAATGCACGTAGCCTAAGCGGAGAGGATTAATAAACGATCAAGAAATACGAAGAACCTGACTACATAAGGACTTGCTTTTGCTCTTTGACCTATGTACAAAAATTAAACTAGATTCAAACTGAAAACAGCTAAAAATAATATTTATGCAAATATTCTTTGAGCTTAGCTTGTGAGGTTATGTTAAAAACAAATAAAAACATACACAAACCCACAAATTATTCATTTATTTACTCATACGCGTTTCAATGACAAAGTCAACATCATCAGTGAGTGTTACTACTACAAACTCTAACTTACAACTAAAGGTGTTAGAGTTTGTAGTAGTATCGCTCACTGATGATGATGACTTTGTCATGGAAACGCGTATGAGTAAATAAATGATTAATTTGTGAGTTTTGAGTTTTTATTTGTTTTTATGAGAATATTTGAAAATATCAGGCCTACTAAGTTCATCATAAAAACCAAAAACTAATAACATTAACTTACAAAAAAAGAAATTAACACGATTTACTATGGTTTAAAAAAGTAAAAAAAAATATAAAAATTACGACTCTTTTAGCTGATTTTAAACAAGCTTAAATGATTAAAAACTGGTTTTCCAAAATGATGGAGAAACTGGTTTTCTATCACTTAGCCAGTCCACAGCGTGGGTAAAGTGTGATGGAAATCATAGAGGCTATAATCGTATTTAATACAGGAAGTAATGTGGGTCTCCCAAAAGCAGGTCTATTTGCGGTAACTTGGGCGCTGGGTGTATCTGTCGCATATTCCCATGGTAGTTCCGGAGAATGTGGGTCTCCCAAACGCTGGTATATTTGCGGTAACTTGGGCGCTGGGTGTATCTGTCGCATATTCCCATGGTAGATCCGGAGAATGTAGGTCTTCCAAACGCAGGTATATTTGCGGTAACTTGGGCGCTGGGTGTATCTGTCGCATATTCCCATGGTAGATCCGGAGAATGTAGGTCTTCCAAACGCAGGTATATTTGCGGTAATTTGGGCGCTGAGTGTATCTGTCGCATATTCACATGGTAGATCCGGAGAATGTAGGTCTTCCAAACGCAGGTATATTTGCGGTAACTTGGGCGCTGGGTGTATCTGTCGCATATTCCCATGGTAGATCCGGAGAATGTAGGTCTTCCAAACGCAGGTATATTTGCGGTAATTTGGGCGCTGAGTGTATCTGTCGCATATTCACATGGTAGATCCGGAGAATGTAGGTCTTCCAAACGCAGGTATATTTGCGGTAACTTGGGCGCTGGGTGTATCTGTCGCATATTCCCATGGTAGATCCGGAGAATGTAGGTCTTCCAAACGCAGGTATATTTGCGGTAACTTGGGCGCTGGGTGTATCTGTCGCATATTCCCATGGTAGATCCGGAGAATGTAGGTGATTTTGAAACCAAGGTGTCCCTGTGAGGGAGTGTTTGTTAATAAGCTTAACTACAAGGACAATGGCTATCGTAAGTTGGCTGTAAATAAACTCTAAAGAAACGCACAGGGTAGAATCAGCCATGGTTTGGATCTGAATGATGCCCACGCATAAATGGACTTGTTTGACACTTCTTGGGATGGTGAAAGAGTATTAAATCCTAGTTATAACAAGATTCCGCCGGTGAACAAATTGTCGCGAAGATTTCCGTAACCCTAACAAGGTTACAATGCCGTCGGTTTGTGCTTGAAAATTTTTTCGTCTATATTTAGAGGTAAGTTACAGTTGAGGTTCATAAATTTTTTAAAAAATTCAATAACGTATAAATATTCAGAAACATTTATTCTGAAAAAATATTGGATACGTATCTAACTTGTCGACAATAATTCATTCAAACAAGTAATTTAAAATTTGTCTTTAATGAAAATCAAGTATTTAATAAATTATTCTTGTTTTCAAGTATAAGTATGAAATATAATTCCTTTGGATAAATTTCTTTAGCGATTTATAACTAGGTAGTTTATTTTATTTTCATGAAATATTTACTCTAAGTGTTTTGTATAAAATTCCCTTGGATAAATTATGTTAGTGATTTATAACTTGCTACTTTATTTTATTTTCATGAGGTATTTACTCTATGTAAGTGTTTCGTATGAAATTCCTTTGGATAAATTTATTTAGTGAATTATAACTAGGTAGTTTATTTTATTTTCATGAGTATTTACTCTATTCAAATGTTTTGTATAAAATTCCTTTGTAAAAATATCTTTAGTGATTTATAACTTTGTAGTTTATTATATTTTCATGAGGTATTTACTCTATTCAAGTGTTTTGTATAATCCGTATGTTTAACTCAGTATCATTAGCCTATGCGCAGTGGTTTCTCACAAATTTTCAATCAAAGCATTCCAAATATATTTCTGCAAATCTAAGTACAACGAATACGATGCGACTTCAGTGGCTGATAACAAATGGTTTTCAAGCAACATTTAATGTTCTCGGGTATTTATAGCAATGACGAATTGCCGCTCTACACGGATTATGGCTTTCTATTGACAGTTAATTAGCGACGCGACGGTTCCACGTGTAAGTGCGCAACTTCGGACGCCATTCCAGAGTACACCGGTAGTCTAAAACACTCTGTTGAATCAAATATATAGTCTTACCTACGTTTTCATAACCTACACAGATTAATAGGTGCAGGGACCGGAGCCAACTCCATGGGAACAGCAAGGCTTTATTCGAGGGAGCTACCCCCAATCTTGAAACGTATTATCACCATCACAGTCACGTGATTTACAACCGTACGATGAAACAAACGACTCGACATTTCAAACGTTTATAGCTTTACTCGATTATTGTTTTAAGTATTTGGTTTTATTGTTAAATGTTCTCAAATAACACTGTAAATACTCATAAATATCAAGCAAACGTGATTGATAGCCACTAAAGTTGCCATTTTAAATAAATTATAGTCTAACACTTTTTTAAAAAATACTTCACATATTGGCTTTACAACTAAGAAATGAATAAAAAATGTTACTTTATCTTATTAATAATATAGAACAACATACAAATATTTTATTTACTAACCTTCTCCCTTTAATACACAATATCAAGAGCACAGTGGTACAATATATTACAATGAAAAAAAAAGTAATAAATATATATACAATAGGAATATATATAAAATATATTGGAAACAACTCCAATACCACACAAAAAATAATAAATAAATAAATAAAAAATAACAAATAAAACAAGTTATTTAAGATTAAACCCTTATGTACATTTCGATGACTATGTCATCATCATCAGAGGGTCTTATTACAAATTACAATCTAGCAAACAAGAAGTTACAAACTGGAATGAAGTTTGTAAACTATTCTAGTTTGTAACTTTTTGTTTGCTAGATTGTAATTTTGTAATAAGGCCCTCTGATGATGATGACATGGTCATCGAAATGTACATAAGGGTTTAATCTTAAGTAACTTGTTTTATTTGTTATTTTTGATTATTTTTTTGTGGTATTGGGGTCCTTTCCAATATTTTCATTCTCCCTTTAAACTAACGATTCCAATATTAGATAACAAATAGAGAAGAAAATTAATAACTATTAAACTAATAAATTTATTTAATGTCTGTTAATAACTATTAATTTTTTTACATAAGCCAATGACAGATCACAGACAATTTTGCTTTTTTTAAAACACTCAAGGTTTCGAATTTCTTTCCGAAATTCCTTTTCAAGAGTTCAAATTTTAATTAAACAATTACAATACATAACCTACAATTTATAAAATATATAAAACATATTAAAATCAATAATTATAAAACCCCTAATAAATATCCATTTACAAGTTAAATTTTTTCTTGTTTATTTAAAAATAAATATTTTTTTTTATTGTGATAAAAAAAAATTAAACTTGTAAATAGATATTTATGAAGAGTTTTATAATTATTGATTTTATTATGTTTTATATATTTTATAAATAGTAGGTTATGTATTGTAATTGTTTAATTAAAATTTGAACTCTTGAAAAGGAGTTTCGGAAAGAAATTCGAAGCGTTGAGTGATTTAAAGAAGCAAAATTGTCTGTGATCTGTCATTAGCCTATATAAAAAAAAACTATTAAAGTTTAAATGGTTTACTGAACTTATTGTCAAGAGAGTTATAGAATGAATCCTAGACTAACGAATTAAACATTTAAAAATATAATATAGTTCATAATATATTTACTTGTAATAATCTCCTTTAATTAAATATAGTGGTTTTAAGGTTTAACCTAGCTTCGATAAACAGTTTTCGGGCCCCCAACATTTCTCAAAAATTGGGTCCTGTGTTTTAGGTTAAAAAGAAAAATCAACTGCACCTTATAAAAATTTTCGTAGAACGTCAAACATACAATTAATAACTTTTACTGGAAATTTTAATTTACCGATCAAGATGTCTATGACAAATTGAATCAAGTTTTCTAGATTATGTTAATTATTCAGACCTTTACGGATTTTTTTTTATTTAGGTTTTTTTAATGCTTGTCAGTATTTCCATTTTCAAAATATGGAGCCATTGCCAAAAGATTTTCCTAATTCTGTGGTCTTTACAATCATTGAGTACGCATATGTATTAACATTTCTCTATGATCAATTCGTTCTGCACAAGTTTTTAACACTGTCTTTAAGTTAAAGTACACAAATTTCCTTACGAGAAATTGCAATTTATATGATATTTCTGTTGTTCTATAACAAACTTGAGAATTTATCGGATTGTTTTCAGCTGATTAAAGATTAAAAAGAAACTTTACAACCGTTCTTGGAGGAGCGGAATTGTCCAACAAAAGGCTCTCTCGCCGATCCTATTATTTAAGCTAGAGTAGTCATTTTTGGATTTTTAATGAGAAAAAGATCAAAACCATTGAAGCTTTTGAGAGGTGGTGTTATAAGGGAAAGCAGAGGATATCACGGTTGGAATGACTATAATGGAAGAGATATGCAAAAAAAAGAAAGAACGCAAATAATAACAAGTATAAAAGGGCGAAACATAGAATATTTTGACCGAATATTGAGAAGAGAAAATTACTCACTACATCCACTCATAGTCCAAAGAAACATCAAAAGAACGAGAAGTATTGGATGTAGAAGAATTCCCTGGTTGCGGAATCTCAGAGAGTGGTAGGGCTGTATTCTCTGTTGAGAACTGAAGCTAATAAAGTAAATATAACGGTGAAAGAAACTTTAGAAGATGGAACCAGAAGGGGAAGTAAATGTGTAGGCTTGCACAAATATAGGTTGCATTAGGCCTATGTAGGCATACTCATTGCAGTCAATGAATGATTGAATTTTTAAAATGACTTACTTCTATTCTGATTTAGATACAAAGAGGCCAGTGTGTGTGTGTGTGTGTGTGTGTGTGTGTATAGACTGTCTGTTTATATATATATATATATATATATATATATATATATATATATATATATAAGAATAAATATAAACCTCTATTTATAAGAATAAATATGTTCATTAAAAGTATTCTTGTTTTTGAAATATTTTTAATTTATTATATATATATATATATATATATATATATATATATATATATATATATATATATATATATATATATATATAAACAAGATCAACAAGATATATATAAACAGAAAGATCATATCTGTTATTTGATGTTTTCAAAAGCTATTACATTAATTTATAATTTTCTACAAGTAATATTTTATCAAAGTAGACGCTTGTATACTCCATTTGTAATTGTAAATCTTTATGACTGCAACTGTAAAGCATTGAAACAAAGGCGCGTTTAATTAAGAAGTACTTGAAACCTACAGTCCAACAATGAGTTTTGAAAAGCGACTCAAGGACATTTCTATACTTAGCAAAACTGGAATGTACTGTAAAGCTGTACATCGTAGTATGTTCAGGTTTGGTCTCAGGCACTCATATTCTGTGAATAGTTTGGTGTTTTAGGACGGGATACTGACTATAGGGATGTCCAGTTTTTTGGAGTATTAAAATTTACTTCAGAAGTATTTTTTTATACGAGAGGTCATAATGTTTGTAACAATCATGTGAGGAAAACGAAAACGAGGCAAAATGTTGAGTTTGAATCCTGTTAGTTTTAAAGGGGAAAAGATAGTCTGTTAAAGTAAAAATTTTGTTGCCCAGAGGACGAAACTAAATCAAGTGCTTAATTTTTTAAAGTAGTGCCCGAAACAACAGCAATGTGAATATAGATAAATTTTAAATACATAGGGCTACAGTGCGATATATTTTTTTCATGTAGGATTGATCGGCAAAATGATTATTTCTTCGTTTTTTACCTACCATCGAATCACCATCAGTATATAATTTCGCTTAGTAACAATGGAAACGGTTTGTCTCATTAAGTTTTTTTTACAATTTACTTTAAATACAGTATAAGTTTATACAAGTAGTACAATTACAGACAACATAAAAGTTTCGTGAAACGTCACAGAGAAGAAAACATACTGAATAGAAGATTAGCCAGTGGTACTGTCCTACAAAAGTGAATACTTCGTTTGAAAGATGTATTTACGCGGGTTGGGTGAAAAGTTCTCGGCCTGACAATGAAAGATCGTGATTTTCCGTTTAAAAATATTTGTATTTTCCTACATAATTGCTCTTGATTTAACATACTTGGTCCAGGGTTTGTCCAACATCAATATTCCTTCCCGGAAGGAGAGTCTGGAAGGCAGTTAAAATATTCAATTACGTCCCTCTCAACTTCTTCATTGGACGCGAAGCGCTTTCCAGAAATAAATTTCTTCATGTTTGGGAATAGATGGAAGTCCGAGGGGCCAAATTAGGAGAGCAGGGGGTTGGTCGAGTAAATCGTACCCCAATTTTCCCATTGCCAACACACTTTTGTAAGCAGATGCGTTGTCTTGATGAAAGATAACTTTTTTCTTCTTCAAGCCAGGCCTCTTCTCGCGAATTTTGACATCCAGTTAGTCAAGAAGGTTGGAGTAATATTCTTTCGTAATTGTTTTGCCTTTTTCAAGGTAATCAATTAACAAGATCCCTTTGGCATCCCAAAACACACTGGCAAAGACTTTTCCATAGAAATCCGATCGACTTCCCTTTCTTTGGCCCTGAATTCACCCATTGTTTCGACTGGTGTTTAGTTTAGGGTGTGTAGTGGTGGACCCATGTCTCAGCAATGATGACAAATCACCGCAAAAAGTCGTCGGATCCTTCTTGAATCGGTCGGAAACTTGGCTCACACTCCCATTGTTATTATGCTGTGCACGCTTAGGTTCATAACTCTTTTCAGACCTCATTTCACCAATAAAAATATATACAAAATGTTCAAATAATTGAGTTCAATGAATAGTTCTAATTCTTTTAGTTTATTAATTTCGTTAATTAATATTTCTCACACTATTTTAAGCAGACGAGCAATAGGAATGTCAATCATTATCGCTCTAAATAGTCTTGATTTTTTAAAAGCTTTTCACGAATTTGTACTCTGAAGGCCGCTAGATTCAGAAGCATCCTAGAGAATTAAGCAACCTTAGCATCTCCAAGCGCGCGCACTCTCACACCTACCTGCCACACCGATGATTTCCCATGAGTTACTTACTAAACCTTGGACTATAAAACCAAAATATTTCAAACTGTTACATTTAGATAATATTTACTGTCATATTTTGATGTTTCATGTTATTCCTTGGATATAAAGACCAAACATTGTATCTTGATATGTAAATTAATATTTAATGTAATTTAAATTTCGGACATCTATATTTAACTACTTATCTTCTGTATTATTTTACGGAGTGACATAATTACGTCGTGTTTTCCTCTATTTCCAAAGAATAATATGTAAAATTAAAATTGTCAGTAAAAATTGTCTAAATATTATTTACAGTTAAAAAAAAATTATTTCCTTAGATTTAGGCCTAGTAAGTGACAAATCGCCTGGAAGTATAAAGGTAGGCCACCGAATTGGGTCATAGCGGGAGTGTGTAAGGGTCGCCTAATCCTCTGGGGTGCTTCTGAGTCTGGATGGCATCGGCGTTGTTGCATTCTATATGTTTATTGAAAATTTCTGGTGAGCAAACTGAGTGTTTAGCCCTGATAGCCTTAGGTACACCTATTTTATTCATAAACCGTTCGAAAAAGATTGGTCCCAACTTCAATAGTATCTCGAATTCATTTTTGCAATAATCGCAACACAGATAGAATCTGAACGAAGAAACAAATTCGTCTGCAAGAAGTGTGAAAAAAAACATGCAAATAGAAAACATTATCGTAGAATTACGAATCGGATTGACGCCAAGAAAAAGACCTCTGAAATGTAGTTGAAATGTAAAAAAAAAAAATTAAATAAGTGGCAGCGGTAACGTAAAAAATTTAACTTTTAATATTCAGCCTGTGAAAACCTATTAAAGTAGTTATAGTGAAAGGTACATTCCTACTATCGCATAGGCCTACTGTATTAATTATAGTTCCTTTGGGGATTTCTACCCACGTCATTTGATTGTGGCGGATTTGAGTGATTAATTGATAAACAAAATAATATAAAATTGTCATCTTTTAAGACGATTGTTTGACGTAAAAGTTGATTGGAGTTTCGCCGTGAGGTCGGTTACCCACAATTCCAATACATGAAAATATTCCACTCACTGTTTATCATCTAAAACGTTTTAGAGGTTATGTTTTCTTAATCCGAAGGGTAGCAATACATTTTCTATTTTGATAAAAGTTGTATTTTCACATCTAATTAAAGCACTATTCCTTGAACTTAGGCCTAATTGAGGAAGATTTCGGTCAAACGTTTTGCGTCTTTTACTATAGTAACTTGAAAATGTATTTAAATTTGGAGAATAATTATTTTAAATGTCGAAAGAGATAAACGGTGATTAAAATTAGAATAATATAAACACTTATTTACAGCTTGTAATATATACTGTATATATATATATATATATATATATATATATATATATATATATATATATATATATAATATATAGTTTTTCGTATATTTACAGTTTATAAAAAAGAGCGTGCTTTTATACTATTACTTATTATTATTTTTTATTTTTTTTATTTTCTCCTAACCGGACACTTTATAAGTTTCTGTTAATCAGTGGTGTAATGGGGTGGGAACGGCATTAACACTGGGCTTTCAAAGAATCAGCAGAAAAATGTATAAATAAATATATATATTAAATATGGTGATATGTTTTCTTGTAATATAGTTAATAAATTAAAAGTATTTCAAAAACAAGAATACTTTGAATAATATATGTATTAAAAGTATTCTTGTTTTTGAAATATTTTTAATTTCATAACTATATATATATATATATATATATATATATATATATATATATATATATATATATATGTGTAACATAAGGTATATATTAAAAGGTATCCCGTGTTTTACCCCGAGTGTTTACTAAACAATGACTGGAAGAGCGTCAACCATTTTAAATAGCTCTCATAATTATACTTGAATAAAAATTAATTCTATTATGTTTAAAAAATTTTAATTGTGGTGTTAATTTTTAAAAGCCGTTCTCAAACAAATCATTAATATAAATATATAGGGAATTTATCTCCTGTTTATTTTTCAAGTCACCAAATCCTGATCTGGAGTACCGACATCTCTACAGTGCGTGAGGTTTAACGATGTCCCTCGTTCTGCTCTAGCATTTAACTACTAGCCTAACTAAAAACATTATACAATACATATATCGTCTCTTTCGTAATCGAGTCTCTTTCTTTGCAGAAGCAGAGCAACACATTTAAAGATCATGTCTACATCAAACTATTACAGTATTATCATTTAGCTAATTAGAGCTGTTTACTATTCAAACACGATACTGATGGTTTCTGAAGTGTTGAGTTTTGACGCGCACTGCAGCCCAGTACAGCCTAGCGATCTCAAGGTCAGAGACACAGTTAAACCGCGCGCACTGTACGTTCTGGAAACTACTAGAGTAGTTATTAAAGCAATAAATTATCTAATATGTATCGGGGACTAATTAGGAATGTTTTATAGTTTATTAGCATTATAATCATTGCACTGTTTGGTTACATACTGTCTTTAACGCTAAAAATTGGTGAGCATTTCGGACATCATCTTGTGTATGGGGGAGTATTCTGGATCGCCCGATGTTAGTCAACTCTTAAAAGATGGTGAGCATTCCCACACTGGTAACTATACGACTATACGACTACAACACTGATTTTAACATTGCTGTATTGTAATATAGTATAACTGTAAAGTAAGGTTAGGTTTGTAAGATAATAGCTCATATAGGCTTACGTTTTGAACACTGTTTCTTGTTTACGTCATCTGAAATCACTTGTTTCTTGTTTAGCAAGTGTTATTGAAAATATTTAAATTAATTTGAGTATATTTTTATGCATGTATAGCAATTTCTCAAATTCGAGATTTTATAGTAAATAGTTTTGCTTCCAGATATGGGATTCAAGAGTAGCCTACTATTTAAATTTTGAAAATGGAGTCATTCCGAAACACGTCAACAAACAAAAATTATTCTAATGCTATTAAAGGTAGAAAAATGTACTCAAATATATAGAAATATTACCAACAGAAGTGAAGCTGAGTACATTGAGAATTTTAATATGATTGTATTTAATATCTGTTGGTAAGTATGTGAAGTGGCATATTATTATTATGTCATCACATGATGGAATTTGTGATTATAAGTTAGTTACAGATTACAACAAAGCGATTCGATATACGGTATTATCCCATACCTAGAACCACCAGTAATTACATACGTTCATACATTTAATTAAGTACATTATCTAATTAAAACAAATCTAGTAGGCCTATTTTTGTTAAACTTATGTCGATGATGGAAAAGTTAAATTGATTAAGAACGCATCAGACATTCTGGTCACTGGTTGTTATTACTTGGATTACTGGCTCTCTGACTTTGACGGATATGAAATGGTAAGTACTGATGGAGTGCAATGGAAGGGCCAATGGGGGAACCGCCTTCTTGATCAAGGTATCCCCTACGCCAGGTAAGTATGAAGCACTAAAGGAAAAACATGAGTCTGCAAAAGTGTTAGAAATATTAATAGTAGGGCAATACATAATTCTAACAATGTAGAGCAAAGACTCCTCATTCTAACCAAGCGCTGCCCATTCTATATATTTTCGTAGAAACAACCAAATCCTGAAAAACTATTGCAAATGGATTGAAATTTAACGTCACTCCCAAACCAAAATTCTATATTCAGTAGGCGCTCTTTTATCCGACATTCTATCAACCAGCACTCTCGATTAACCGGCACCATTAGAGCCTCTCATGAACGGCTATGTTCTTGCTCACGCAGTATTTTCTTTCTCACACAGTGTTCGGCGGCGTCTAATCCAATACAATATATTGATGTCATAGAATTGTGATAGTGGTATAGCAGGTACAATTGCGGCGGAGCCTTACACGGTAAATTTAAACATAATATTTACCAAATTTTCAATTACCAACGTGGTTTTATTCTATTCCTACTGTTAGTTCACACTCTCCTTATAATATCTTGGTCAAATTCTCAATCGTTAATAACATACTTTTTTTGTATAACTGTATAAAACAACTGTGGCGTAATGTTTAATTTAAATAAATGAAACCTATATTCCACTAATGACTTTTTCCTTTATTTAAAACCTTATGTACATTTCAGTTGCAAAGCAATCATCCTCAGAGGTAATTTACAATAAAAAATAGTATTTTTATTGTAAATTACCTCTTAGGATGATTGCTATGCAATTGAAATGTACATAAGGTTTTAAATAAAAGAAAAAAATCTTTGTGGTATAGAGGTTTTATTTATTTAAATTAAACGTACTTTGTATTCATCCATTCAAGTTCAAACACATTTTTTAAACTTGTGGATGACACTAGATGTTAATACAATCTTTCAAATATTAATTCATTAATTAAATTTAATAAATAAATCTTAGCTTTATATGGGAAACTTTTCACCAAAGAGGCAAGGTATGCAATATAGTTATTTCGTTCCGTTTGGATTAAGATACGTGATAACATATGATTTCATAAAACAGCTGATTTTATGTTACAGGTTATGGGGGTAGAACAGCTGTTTTAAGGGATAGGTTATATTATTTTATTCATAGTAATTGTAATTATTTATTAAAAAATAACTAAAATAAATATTTTTTCGTTGACCTAAGTAGAAATTGACTTTAAAAGGTTTTTTATTTATATTACTTGTTTCATGTAAGCATTCAAATATATATTATGTACTATATATATATATATATATATATATATATATATATATATAGTTCCTTTTAGTTCATCACAGAAGCTATAGCTTTATACATCAACTTCCCGCCCCCGGGACTATTCTAATTACAGACCGCATGTCTTCATTGTTTGTTCGCTAAACCAACGTTTCTAAAAATTATTGTTTCTATTTTCACTTTAAAGTAACATCATTACAGATTAATACATGTCGGAACACTGGAATAAATCTTAAAAGTATTGTCACAATATTTCACCACATTTTTACAGCTAATAAGTTTTAAACCTTGCAGCAAGCAGGCAGACAAATAGATTCCACTAATAACTGCCAAGTGGCATAAATACACAGAAGAACCTGTTTGCCACTCGGAACAGGCACTAGAATAGATGAATAATCATTCATTAGCTAGAAGTGGCTTTACAATTGAAAACGTCGAGAGTTCTCTAAACAACTGAAGCTGACGGCCCATCCCTATGATTTCTTGTACTGTACTGAATTAGTCACACGCTAGTCGGATTGCGTAACACACCCATGTTTTCTCACAGTGGTTGATTTCTCTCCTACTATTCTGTTTACCGGAAGCTCGGTTCCAACATGATACTACTGTAAATATGTTGTAATATTTGTTAAAATCAGTTATATGCTATAAGAGCGTCGTCCTTACTTCGTAGAGGGTGAGGTGGAGAGCAATGAAGTCAGTGGAAGGAGGCACTCAGACTGTCCGCATCAATGTCTTACCCGCAAATCCGTGGCACGAAAAATGCGTACACGAGGACACAATAGAAATCGACGAGGGTAAGTCGTAAATTTGACAAACGAAAAAAGCGTACAAATCAAACTCCAGTTGTCAACCCATATCATCTACCCCTAAACTATTTGCTAATAACTTTCTAAGTTTTGGATTCTCCCAGTCAAAAAAGGGTTTCCACATTATCAGTGGTCACTTTGCTTCAACTGTCTAGGTGATAAGCACGATTTAATCGAAAGAGACTTATCAAACGAGGTGAAACTTCGACTTCTATGCACTGGAGGAAAGAGAAAAAATACAAATACAAAAATACCTAGAAACTGGAAACTAACGTATCGTTTAAAATCTCTTTCCTAAATAAAAAAAATGGATTAGATTAGACCCAAGAAATCAGATGGTAAAATCAGATAAATTAGTCAAGTTATAATATAGATTAAAATAAAACAAATTCTATAAAATGAAACAAAATTTTAATAAATTAAAAATATAAAACAACTACTACATTACCGAGGGTACAAGCTGATATTAATCACGCCATCTCTATCATTTTGCCAGCCCAAAGACTGGAAAAGTGTGATGTAAATCAGGTATATTAATAAAGTTTTAAAGGATATCAGCCCCGAGAAACTAAGCGACACCTATGTTTAGCTCAGAGGTAAACTCATTTATGTATCTTTACTAGCTACGTAAAAAAAACCGTAATTTTAAAAGATCCGTGTTCACCTAACATTTGTACGTAAATTTCGCCTGTCACAATGTTCTGACGTCATAGCTTACCCTCGTCATCTGTAAAAACTGTACGCATCTTTCGCAATATTCCTGGTGTACGCATCTTACGCGTATTCCTCAAATCACCTCCTTCCATAGTTATAGTAATATTGGCCTTGACTTCACTGTAAAAGTTAGTATTACATTAACTCGACTTTAACTAGCTTCCTCTGCGTGCTGACTCGGTTCGGATGAAAATTAAATAATATTATTGGGAACGGTTCAATACATTTCTGTTGTACATTTGTTATATCAGTCGAGTACTTTTACTTGTGCAACAGGTAGACACCTTGTGCCACTACAAGTGGAGAACCGTTCAGCATTCCTCTATTCTCAGTACAAGGGGATCATTGAGTCTTTTATTTATTCTTATTTTTTATCTAACCTTTCTTATTTCTTTTGTAACAAGGAGATATTGCGAGTAGGTTAATTTGTACTACCTCGTTAAAGAGTAGGTTAATTTCACGGCCCTGAATATGTGAGGTTGTGATAACGACCCACCAGAGAAATTTTCTCTCTACTTTAAGCCTATCCATATTCATAACAGTTAAAGTGGTTGATCTTTTTATGGCCACAGAGATGTTTACATTAGTGGAATTTGTTTTACTAAATATTGTACGCCTGCTCGTTTTTTTAAAATTTAATAGTTTCAACAACATCCAACGCGTTTCCACGCTATAAAAAGGACCCACGTTATCTGTAAAGGTATTAGTTGTTATCGATTTTAATCCACTCAGTTTAACGAACGTACAATCAGTCAGATGATAGAGTTGAGTGTCTGTTAGAGCGCTTTTAAAATTTATTGCTTAGTCGTAGTAACGGCGCAATACGCGATGCTAAATGTAATATTATTTACTGAACTTGTCTAAAATGTGTAATTGACTAGTAGCCAAAGTTTAAAATAGTTTCGCTTGAATGAAAATTCCAATAGCATACTTGGTATTCTTCCTGGTGTTATTGCGAGGAACATGGGAATTGAAGGCGAGGTTCTTATTCTACTAGTAAAATCTAGCGATAAGTCCTATTGTAGTTCTGGAAAAAGAATCGAAACTGGTTCTGGTTGGAGCAATTGGGTATGACTCAAAGGTGGATCGACTAGTTTAGGCCAAACAGTAAGGTCTTTAGTCTAGGGATGGTCCGGGTATTTCTGTCCGGGTGACTTTGTCACTGATATTCGTTTGTCGCTGGTAGTACCAGTGACAAAATATGGAAAATGCCAGTTCTAGTGACAATGGATCGATCGGAGGGAAAACGTCGTCGTCATTGGCTGGAAAGTTACTGATATTTTACCGCTGTAAGTCATTGGTTTATTTGTCGCTGTCACTGGATTTACTCTAACCGCTCGGCTCGCGTCGTCGATCATCGTGCAGTGTCGTTGACTGAAAAAAGAAGGGAGTTTTCTTTGTTGTGATTTGGCAAAATGTCGCAGTCACTGAATGTATAGCTACTGATATTTTACCGAGGCTATTCACTTACGTCGTGTTTGAGGGGGACGATTAGTGTCAGATTTCAGGACAGTGAGAGTATTGTGTGCCGTAGATGCCATACTTTGTTCTTAATTCCGTATGAGTTGATTTTTAAATAAAATGAGCATTCCAAAAAAAAGCGAGGTGTGGAATCATTTCACCCCTATTGATGGTGAATTTGCGAAATGTGATATTTGTCAGGCAAAATTATCGTATAAAACAACTAACAGTAATTTGAAGGAACACATGGAGTGAAAACACTTATTAGTGAAGCTGCAACCAACAACAAACCTTTTACCTATCCCATCAAATTTAAAGGTAAATAATTATTCATAACTCAATACCGAATTATGATAATATTCTGTTATAAGGGTTATTAGGCTGTTATAGTAGGTTATGTTAGAATTAAATAAAAAACTACTAATTTGTTTTGAAATAATTGAAAACGTGCAAACTTTTTTGTGAAATAATTTTTCACAATTGTTATTACTCACTTTTGTAAGCCTAAATTAGTACTTTTATTTTACCTTGCGAGCGAATATTCTCTAAGGAAAGTTACATTTTAAATGACAGAAGGTTAAGTCTTGATAAGGCCAGAAGAATCCTTTTTGTTAATAAAAACATAAATACTGTAAATAGACTGTATTTTTGTAGTCTCATATAAGATTATATCATTTATTACTCCAGTGTATGTGTTGCAGTAGCTTCCTAAAAATAATGTCACCGGTAGAGGCTACTGTCTTTCGTCAAGAGTATGGTATGCGTGTAAGTTATTGGCACATACTGAGCTGTCTTAGTATCCCTTGTCACCGGTACTAAAGTCACCGGTAAAAGTCACTGATCCAAGCCTGACGCTGTCACTAAAATCACCGATCCGTTAAAGTCAATGGATCGACCATCCCTACTTCGGATCCATACTGGTGCCACGGGCATGTGACCCTAAAACGCTCATGTTTTTAGTGACTCTAGTCCCTCTCCCTGTCGGAGTCAAGAGTTGGAGATTGGATTCGTTCGGGCAAAGGTTTCACTATACTAAAGTACACTCCCATTTAGACATCTGTGAAAATTTCCCTTCTGAGAGGTACGGTTCAACTTTCCAACATTTATTGATATAAATGATGCGGCGAGAGTAGCGAACCTAGGATCTAGTGATTGAACTAGAGCAACAAATATAACCAAAGCGAATACCACTGTGCTGACACTACGTTTATTGTTTAGGCCTATATTCTCTGTGCTGGAACGTTGTTAAACATTTCTGTTGTTTTTTGAACAAGAATACCTTTTATCTATTTTTTTCGCTTTTCAATATCTGTCTTATATAATTGAAAAAATTTTAATGTGTGACAAAAGTGACGGAACGCTATATTATAAAGCTATTATGTTTGCAATGTTTATGTCCCCGCCATGTTCTTTTACGATGTATAATGAACGATACTTGATGCACTTTTTGGTGCACCTTTTAAAACTCAACCTGTTTTCAGTTTGTAAAACTGGTTACCATTAGCCACATAACAATTGCACTCGTTCTAGTAATCGATATACAGTAATAAATCGACTTTACGATGGAAAGACACACCCAATAAGAAGGCAGTAAACAAATAAATAGGAACGCACTTGTTCAAGTATGCGCTTATCTCTTCCTTACTCGTTATCTTTGAGATATCAAAGCCTGGAAACTGAAAACACACTCGTGAATCAAAATTTAATGAATTAGAGTTATTCAGAACGTTCCCGTAAAAGATGAGAAATCAATGACAGTCCCGTCTCTAAAGCCTCATCGTCACAGTAATGTACGGTGCATTTGTCTACTCGAATGGACGGATTCTTATTTTCAAAGATTACAAAATTTTAAAACGTAGGTTGTTAAAGTGTTTTAGTAATAATATAAGCACTGTACTCGTAAGTACTATAGTAATATGGAATGTAGGCTAATTCATATTGATAGGAAAGCAATGTACTCGTATATTGGAAAGCATAAATCAAACTTTGAAATACAAAGGCGTACGTATATATAGATATATTGCAGAATGTCAAAAAAGCATTTCCATTACCCATGAAAAGAAGGATTTGTAGAATTAGTACAAGTAAATAAGGGTTATAAATTACAATATTTCAGTGAGAAAATAATTATTGTAATGTTCTTTTCCAGCGATTTCTACACTTTTCTCTAAAAACTAGATTTTGAAGAATAACTTATTAAATCACAGCGTATAAACTTTAGATAGGAGTGAATTTGTCGAATGTGGTGTCATCACTCGGAATACAAACTAAGTATGTAACGTGGATCAACGAATATTTGCCGATGATTTCCGAATAAAAAATACTTAGCTTAATGCTGGCAGCTGTATTCATCTTTAGTTTGAAATTTTTGGAGGTTATGCATGCGTAATTTTAAAATTAGTTTACGATAGTCAGAAAAATTGCATATTTTATTAACTTAAATTTAATTGATAATTTATTTAATGAAACATTTGTTTTTATATTCCCGTTCTGAATTTTGGTAATTATTAAGATCAGCGACTACCGCTCCGATCGGCGAAATTTTTTTTCCTGATCAATTTGACCTTGCCGAACACGAATCTGAAGTTTTTTTTAAACTGAAAACACATTAAAAAATAATAATAATAACTTAACCTGACCTGACCTGACCTGGTTTTCTTAGGTTAATATGTGTTTGCCGTTAAAAATAACTTCAGATTCGTACTCAACAAGGTCAAATTGTTCACACACAAAACATTCGCCGATCAGAGCGGTAATAGCTGATCTTAATAATTTTTATTTGTATTTTTATTTATACATTTTTATTTATAAAAAATGAGATTTTTTGTAATCTACAGAAAGTTCCACATTTTGTCACACATTTAACTATTTTCATATAGATACCTATTTTCTAGAAAAAACCATTTTCAGATGTTCTAATGAAAACATATAGATGTTAAATAGTTTTATTTTGCCTTAAGTTGACTTTTACTTATCCACTGGTATTTTTATACGTTTCTTGTTGAAGCTCATTTGACAGCCACTCTCTAATTTAACAGTTTCCGTCAGTTAGAATTGTTAAAACACCGATGAAATGTAAATAATTGTCAGTGACCTGTAGCCTAAGTGAGTGTGATGAAATTCGTGTTCACTATTTTAAACTTGTGTTTTAATTTTTAAACGCGTTGCTTTTAAAAAATTGTGTAGACATTCAGCAGTTCTTAACAATAATATTTTATTACTAAAATACGTAAAATACAATATTTCTTGTGTACAAATTAGGCTTTGGCCTATCGTTAACCAACTTCTGTTCAGTTTCTATTCTGGGGTCCCTATACTTAGGCTGCTGTGCAATGGACAAACGTCTGTTACACGCTTTCTGGATCGAAGTAAGTGATTTCCAGAAGGGAAAACCCCTTATTCTTGCCGTCTCATGACGTCTTGACTGACTCCTAGATGTCGGTACCACTGAAAGCAAGTTCCTAGCATTTGACACATCTCAGTCAATTTACTCGGGAAATTACGAGTTTGAGGTTAGTTTCGAGGGGGTAGCTAAATGATGGACTCCCATGCTCTTAGGAGGGTTTTAGAGTTTTGTCTAATAGACGACAGTAAGTCGTAAAACAGGTATCTGCCTACATCTGATCTAATCAGCCAGATTTCTCAAGCAGTTATATATCAGACATCGATATTTTCGAAACATTGTTGCCTTTTATATCTCGTTTTAGTTAATCAATACACTAATGTGAAATCATTGTTTCATGTTTGAGCCGTTGTTATCTATAGACACTGAACTGCGCATTAGAAATGCTATAAATATATAATGCTGTGTCGCATCTAACACTTTCTGTGCTTAAATTTTCTGTTAATTCTCTATGCGAATTTAGTTTCATACCATTTGAAACGAAAGCTTAAAAAAATTCAGACAATTTTGATAAAGGCTTTCCAAACAATGTGCCTTGAAAACAGTTGACTTGTTCTACAGTTTTATTTAAAGAAGATTTTATTATTTTAAAGAACATTATTTTAAATCCCACTATCTTATATTCAAGGTTCTTTAACCGAAACTATATTGTCGAAGTAAGACCTCTCTCCCTGCCTCTCTCCCTGCCTCTCTCCGTACCGCTCTCCCTGCCACTTCCCCTGCATCTCTATTCATCTACCTTTATCTTTTTCTCTGTCTGTGTGTGTGTGTGTCTCTTATTCCCCAACTATTAAAAAAAAATCTATCACTTATATAACAGATTTAGCTAGAGTCTTGGTTGTGTTTTAGGGGGGAAAATATCTATTAATATATAATTAATTTAAAATATTTTTAAAATTTTACTTTATTTAGATAATTTTTTTCTATCTCTGTTTACCTTTTCACCTGTATTCTTCTGTCTTAACAGGAACATCTTGGGAGATATTTTCGTAAAAGCAAACAAAATGCTTAGGCTTGTGAAAATACTTCAAAAGTATACCTACTTGTTCTTTACGTTGTTTCATAAAGGAATTTTTCTTCTGTTTTATCAAACTAATATTTGACGATGCGGTTTTTACTGCACCACTTAAGCTATTGTTTACTTTTACGACACATAAATCTTTTATTACAAAAAAAGTCAATGCAAAATGTTTTTACTGTGTAACAATCAGAACTAAATTTAATGAGCCTGTGTGACCTTCATAAACCCCTTTAATAACAAATTTAATGTTGAGAAGTAAACAATGGCCACACAAAATATTATTTATTAAACAGTTTTTTTTAAATTCTGGTTCTTGTTTGTAGAGATGTTCCTTCTACTTGCAACATCAGGACGGTTTTACTCCATTTACGTGGTTCCTCGCTCACCTTCTTTCATCATCAAGGCGTTTACACCTCTTCTACAGCGGTTTCTCGCTCACCAGTCTCATCCTCAGGACATTTTACCGCTTCTATAGCGGTTTCTCACTCACCAGTCACATCATCAGGACTTTTTACCGCTTCTACAGCGGTTTCTCGCTCACCAGTCACATCATCAGGATGTTTTACCGCTTCTATAGCGGTTTCTCGATCACCAGTCACATCATAAGGACTATTTACCGATTCTACAGCGGTTTCTCGTTCACCAGTCACATCATCAGGACTTTTTACCGCTTCTACAGCGGTTTCTCGCTCACCAGTCACATCATCAGGACTCTTTACCGCATCTACAGCGGTTTCTCGCTCACCAGTCACATCATCAGGATTCTTTACCGCTTCTATAGCGGTTTCTCGCTTATCAGTCACATCATCAGGACTTTTATCCGTTTCTTTAGTGGTTTCTCGTTCACCAGTCACATCATCAGGACTTTTTACCGCTTCTACAGCGGTTTCTCGCTCACCAGTCACATCATCAGGACTCTTTACCGCATCTACAGCAGTTTCTCGCTCACCAGTCACATCATCAGGATTCTTTACCGCTTCTATAGCGGTTTCTCGCTTATCAGTCACATCATCAGGACTTTTATCCGTTTCTTTAGTGGTTTCTCGCTCACCAGTCACATCATGAGGACCTTTTACCGCTTCTACAGCGGTTTCTCGCTCACCAGTCACATAATCAAGACATTTTATCGCTTCTATAGCGGTTTCTCGCTCACCAGTCACATCATCAGGACTGTTTTACCAATTCTACAGCGGTTTCTTGTATTTTCACGATTTTTCACAATGTCATTGACTTCTACGTAGAAACCGAGAAGAATCGTTGTTTGAGTGTACACGTTTGTGGAAACAATATGGTGAACTTTGGATCAGTAAAAGCCTGAAGCAGTCCTGAGGTGCTTGATCTGAGCGTGAAAACTTTGTAGAAACAGAAATCTTTTTTTTAATTTGGTTATAAAATTAGGTAAAAAGAATATACCAGTTCGTAAGATTGAACAAATCCCTGGTTGGTGTCTGTACTATAACTCTTTTACTGATCAAGTCATTGCATTAGAGAGAATTGTTATATTAGCCTTACGTTTAAAATATATGTCAACATCTAATTAATTGTTCGGTGATTTGTACATAAATAATCAATTTAATTAGAAAAAAACAATACGAAACAAAATATTTTACAAAGTAAAATAGTTTATAAACTTAAAGACATTAATGTTATTCAGAAAATTAAAAAAAGTAGAAATATTAATATTGAAAAATAATACAATCGTACAAAATGAGAGCACATATGTGTGCTACAAAGTAACCAGGGCAACCTGATTGACTGATAACTGAGAATCACTGTAGAGCAGAAACTAAAGCTGGACACTTTAAATTTTAAGGCCTATCCGTTTCATAACATAGACGGGAACTAGAAGTAATTTTAATTTTAAGAGGGAACGTTTGTGATGACTCATCAGCTTTTTCATGCATCGGGTCTGGTTTTGGTGTGCAAATGTTGCCAATACTAATATACTCTAGGATAACAAATTAAGATAAATAGTGAAAATGTGAATAAATTATTAATATGTTTAAAAACGTGAAATGTAAGATTACAAAAAATTTGAAAACACTGAAACACGATAACAGTGTGGGATAAAAGCATAAATAATGGAAAGGAAAATGTTGAAAAGCTTTTAAAAACTGAAAAAAATGTGAAAATGTTTTTCAGAAAATCAAAACTAAATAACTAGCATATAAATAAATACAATGTCCTTTTTTTAATATTAAGAAAGAGCTTTATCGAATGTTTTTTACAAATGGTGAAATGTATTATAACTCGCCATTTTATTTACCTACCTGTAAATGGTTTTGTCTGTAAATGTCCCCTTTACAAATATTAAAATCCAGTTTTTGAGGAAGGGAAAACAGGGATATATTTGGAAGTTATCCCACAAAAACTGAGGTAATTCCACTGAAGTTTCCACTACTGAGGAATTCCATTTACGAGAAGAGAGGTTGATTGTCGGTTTTATAAACGTGACAAAAAAACCAAGCGATGCAGAAAGTTTTCAGAAACACGAAGACAATATGACTAGTGATAGACAAAAAATTTAAAATAGCTTCACTTCATAGAGGATATACAACTGTTTAAAACCACGATTCTATAAAACAGAGCACTGTGTCATATTACATTAGAATATTGTTACAAATTATCCAGTCAGGGTAGATTTGAGGTTCCAAAACTTATTAACTTTAGCTAACATCGCCAATTCGTTGAAATGTACACTTTAGTTCACGTTGCTGTATCGCCGCACAGAAGGAAAACGACTTTAACACTTTCAACTCCTTACCTCGTGCAATAGCAAACATAACAAAAAAAATTAAATTTATATTTACCCAATGCTTTTTAGTTGTATTGCAATACAATATATTTTAATGGACTGTTCTATTTAATAAGGAAACATTCATATACAAAGGTTTGTAGAATTGTGAAGTTATTTGTGTCTTGAGAAGAATTTTTTTAAAGCGTGTTTTTCGTGTTTCAGAAGGCTATCTGCATCATCATGTATAATGTTTACTTTAGAAATATCTATTACGTCTGAAAAACTAATAATTATCAAAGAGAGAGAGAGAGAATGGTGAAGCATAGAGCACATTTCAATGTTTTGTATTGTGTCTGCTAAGGTTAAAGCTTATAGTTCATTTGAAATACTTTAATATTCTAAACTAAAATTAAAATTTATAGGCTATATACATTGTAAAATTTAAATATGTATGTAATATTCAATTAAATTAAAACATATTAAATATTTAAATATTTTGAACGTACTGGTTACAAAATCTCTGTAATAATTAAAAACTGAATCATTTAGTTACATAATTAGCCTAAAGAGATTAGTGAAGATTATGAGAGTAGAGGTGTAATAGGTAACTTTGAGTCAGTATTACATAACTTGCTTTTATAACTGTGAAATTAATTTAAAGGCAACAGTTTCAGATTTTTAAAAGTAAACATAAAATAATACTAATACAGTTAAGTAGGCCTGTATATCCAGTAAAGCGACCCAAATTCTTTATAAGTTGTCAAACGATGTATCTTATTTGGGTACCTTTCACAAAGCTCTAAGGGAAAGCATAGGATTTATTATTCTGAAGAAACTGGCTTGGGGGTAATTTGGCAAAATTTATTGTTCTTTTAGTAAGGTTTTTACTCCAGACTATTAAAGCAGCAATGTTTTAATTTTTCCCCCAAAAATCTTCAGTTCTTATGATGTATATAGCGTGCCTCATATATTTTCCAAGATGATAAATATTTTAAATTAAAATCAATCCTAATAATTTTACAGTAACACAATTTTGTAGTCGCCATTTTAAATAACAAAAAATATATTTTCTTTCCTATTGTATTGTGGTTTAAACCTAATGTATACACAGAAATGTATCCAATTTTGATCAAATTTACCACAAATAGGTTTGAGGAAAAAACCAAAAAAAAAAATAAACTGAAAGTCTTTACGGAATGAATCAAAGAAAATGTCGGTCAGTGTGCCGACAAATGTAAAAGCGGCCACGGATCTACAGTTTCGTGTTAAGCAGGTTTTACAACTGGGACGAATCCTACAGTCCTTTAATAAACTTTTGCAACTCGTTTTATCTAATTTTAAATAGTTTTAATCACCAATATATGTATAACAATATTTATAATGCTTAAATGCCTGTAGATTAGAAAAAGTAATTAACTTTACAAAAAATAAATTATATTTTTCATAATTTTCATTTACTCATATTAAATTATTCCAAGTTTTATAATAATTACTAATAATTGACAGTATTATAGAAACGGGTGTTAAATCATCCAAAAGGCACTTACCTAAAGCACATAGGAGCCAAGAGGCACACACAAGCTTCGCAATCAGATCCATGGCTTCAACTGACGGGCGTGGAGTGGCGTAACACCTTCAAACTAAGCCGATCTTATCTTTTTACGTCACCATCGATGATAACGCAGCCTATGCGTACCACATAGTAAACTACCTGATCATTTTCAGAGAAACCGTTTAAAATCGTTAGTTGACCGGAAGTACACACTTGTGTCGAATGAGCAAAAGCGTTGATTGAGAGATGCGTTATGCCAATTTATTGGAAAATTAAATTATATGAAACATTTTAGCATAGTTAACATTGATGCTAGGGTTTTGCATGGATTAATTTAAAATAAAATTGCATTGTTAGAGGTATTATAACACTAAATTTTGTTATCAATAAAGATAAGAAGTTTAGACACATATGCCCAATAGACATATGCCCAATTTAGACACATATGCTCTTACAATATTAGCATTTATTATTTTGATTATTGAGGACATCCGTTTCTGGAGATATGTCCAATTGTCAACTCAGATCGTAACTGACTTCTCGGTTGTTTTAGGTTAAAGATAGGGTAGAGAGGGTGGGATGGGATATATTAGGAGTATTTTTAAAGAGCATCGGGAGTTTTACTGTCGAAAAGTGTAGAAGTTATAACATCATTGGGTGTAATTACGCGTGTTGGGTTTTAGTTATGAATGTTTGTATATTTCATATTGTCCATTTGTGTACCATTAGCTATTTTGTTTTGTTTGTGTAGAATTTTTAGATTTGATGTTATAATATATAGTTGTGGTTTATGCATACGAGATGTGTCAGCAAAGTTTGATTGAGTATTTTTGTTTGTTTTTTTCTTGGTAGCTTGTATAAAATGACCTTCCTGTTTGGGCTTTGTAACAATTGGGGCACGAACTGCAAGTTAGCTTGTAAACAATAGCGGAGTTGTAAATGTGTTTATGATATTGGGTTTAAATTGTTTTGTTCGGGTGTTGTGTCTGGATTAGGCTATTCTGTAATTATTATTAAAATTTATTTTTCCTATATTTTGCATTCCATAAATGAAATTTATTTCAATTTTAAAAGCTACCTGTTTTTAACTTTAAAAAATAAGAATAAATTTATATTTCGTGGCGAATAGATCGTGGTAAAAGATTTAATCAAAATCCAACCCTCTTATAAGGTTAACACATTTCAATATTCTTCGACTAATAATTGTGGTTCTATCACTTAAACCCTTGTAAATATTTTACAACTTGCCTATTGTAGCACTTACTTATATTGGACAACAAGTTGTGAAATATTTACAAGTGCTTTAGTGAAAACTAGTAGCTCATGTGAAAATGGGTTAAACTAATATAAGGTTATATTTACACTAGTTATAATATTGAAGCATTTATTCAAGTGTATTTTACACAAATTGTTTTATACACTATGTAAATTTTTATTTACCCCAAGAAAGCCGAATTAGAAACAAATTCGATGTATTCTAAACTTCCCATATTCTCTTTATTAAAATTAATTTAATTAAAACTACAGAAACGGCTTTGTGCTTAAATAGGCCTACTCACATGCTTCCTCTATTATTTACAAAGAAAGAAACTGTTTTGAAACAAAATATTATTGAATAATATACAAAACCAATTCTTCACAGTTCTGTTTCAGGTGGCGCGGGGGCACATCCCGTGGGGCGTGCTTAACCCCAAATGTAATACTAATTTTAGTTTCAGTCCCATTTCAATTGGAGTAAGCAGCAGAAGAAGAAGTGTATGCCATTTCTAACGTAGCCCCACTAAAAAGTTATCTCTCACTAAGCCAACACCCCTACTTCTCCCATAGCACAGTAGTTCCAAAACCTTTTCATTTCACGTACCCCTAAAAGTGTTTTTCCAATGAAAAGTACCCCCTATTCTTTGACGTGGTTATTACAAAGAGTGGTTGCATGACTACCTTCTAAGAGCTGGAGGGGCAGCCGGGTGTGTATACGATATTTTTGTGAGGGCAACACGATAGATGGTTCCCTGAAAGTTTCCTATCATCAAATCATAGACACATTCCTGCATTTGTATTGTTCACCTAAATCTGGAATAGATGTCTCCCATCGCTATTCTATTCTGTGCTTTCAGTCGCACACAAACATACAAGATCCACGCTATGAACAACGCATCTATCTTGTCAACTACTAGTGTAACCTCGTATTTGTTTCAAATCTAAAGTGTGGAATATTTATGTCCGCCATTACTGGTATTATGTTCAAGTATCCCCCCCCCCAGGCTTCTACGTACCGTTGGGGGTATGCGTATCACAGGTTGAGAACCGCTGATATAGCACAATGATATCGTAGCCTCCAGGGTTCCTACATGATCTATCGCAGGGGTTTTCCTGTCAGGGTTTCTTTCTTTGCCAGGTGTTTTCATCGGGCCCTTAGCGCGACACTTCCTTTTCATTTCACTATCTCCTGATTTTCTAAGGAATGAGCCTTCATCCTTAGTACATGAGCAATCTATTCCGATTCCGTCTCTCGCGGTAGTGACACTAGCCGCGTGAGTAGGCCTATGTGAGCTTTTTGTTAAGGATAACTATTGCTATAAATTATTTGAAGAGATTTCAAGTTTTAACAAATACTAAATCCTTAAAGCTTTAAAACTAAAATCGATCGAATAAGTATGTCTTATCTTGCGAGTGTTGTACATCATAGATATGATGTCAAACACCACGCGTGCGTTTTTACACGTGTCTTGATCATGGGCCTTAACATCTGTGTTGCAAAACTGAAGAAAGCGACTACTTCATCTCAGTAATCATTTAGTTTACAATAGGAAACCTAATATTTTTTTCGTCTAACCTATATTAGCAGGATAAATATAAGTAATTGGAGATTATTTCTAATATAGCTGTATTTTAAAACTTTATAAAGTTCGAGCTTATTAACTTTCGTGTGTGTTTGCAAAGAGAAGGTATGTTTATTTGGCGATTATTAATTTAGACTTACAAATTACACTTTTGTTATTACTTGCGACCAGACATTTGTAATAACAAGTAATAACAAAAGTGTAATTTGTAATTTACAACCAGCTCGTCATGAACAGCAGCAAGATTTCGATATTTAATTTAGACTTATTTATGGTTTGCTACATTTATAACAATTTCATTTTTGTTTGAATGTATTTTTAAGTAACATGTGTAAAAAATAATTATCAACGTATTTTTAACTAATGGGTATAAATGGGTTCTTATAAACAGATATGGTATTAAGATGTTATTTATAATAAGTTATGTAAATTTAAAGTTATATCAATATAAAGATTTCTTTAATCAAAATGTTTCTTGGAAAATTTTTAAAAAAATAATAGACAGATTATTATTAATATTTGTAAAGTTTATGCTGCCAGTTTACTTATTGTCCTACTTTGGCAGCTTTACCTTAGTTTGACAGACCATTTTGACAGCATTCAATTTCGATCCTTTTTGTTGCCTCTGTATCATTATTAAAAAAATATAATTTAAAAGATAAAAAACGTACAATGAGTCACATTTATGAAATGCATTGTTGAAAATTTTATCTTTCTATATCGAAAGAAATGAAAATAACTCTATGTCAATGCCTTATCACAGTAATTGTTCTTGTGAAACAAACACCTTAAGGAAAACGTAAGGTGTAAAAATAAGGTGTATTTCCTTATTTTAAATATAAATATAATTGTAAATTTAAAATAAATATAAATATAAATTACATGTAGAACTATCAGACGATATAATTTACTTGTTATGTAGATATGCTTATAATGCTAACTGTTTTAAGTAAATCAAAACTGTGTAGGCCTGTACTCTACCGTTACCTCATTAGGACGTCCTTTATGAATAATTGAAGAAATGGGACCGAAATGGGAATATGTTGAGGAGTAAAACACCAACCTTGGGGTTGGAGCTGGTAATCGATACTTAACTAGAATAACTAGAGTTGATGAAAGATGGATCAATTTTCAATGAAGTTTCATTTTCCTTTAATAGTTCTTTAAGTTTAGAAAGAGGCCTGAGTGATGGTACATATTTTTTGACTAGAGCAACTCAGAATAGAGAATACCACTATGCCTGTGGAAAAGTTTAAAGAAGAAAGATGAAAACTGAAGGAAGGAGAATAAAAAGCACACAATTAGAACCATGATTGTTCACAGATTTAGCACGTGAAACACCAACGAATCCATCCTCAAACATATTTCGTCCAGAATCATGTGTCTAGCGTCTGCCTAAAAAACGAGCTTCGTGGTACTACCCGTGGTACAATTATGCACTTTACTGGACATCAGATCGCTTCTAGCCGCAGCTCCAGCTAGGCTACGATTCCGTACGCTTTTCCAGAACTACTTGGGACCACAGATCACTTAACACAAAGTATTAAGAGCACTACACTTTGTATTAAGTGCTCTGTGCTTGGGGCCAGTAGAAGTTTAATGTTTTTTAATACATTTTAAAGTCAGACACAAATAATTTCAGCTATTCATATTTTTTTACTTAGTTATATAGTTAACTTAGTTTTTCAGCACAGTCGTCCTTTGATATGTGTTTGCAGAAAGCAAGAGCTGTTGATTTGGGAACAACTAATGTGAACAAAATTGTTTTAAGTCAATTCCTACTTAGGTCAACAGAAGAAAATTTTATTTTAGTTACTTTTATTTTGTAGTTACAATAATATAAATGTGTATATACATTTGACATATTAAGTGGCAAAATAAAAAGTTAATTTCCTTGCAAATTTCCATTTCCCCATCTATACATTATATACTTTTGGGGTATTATGTTCTAATTTATATAGCTGATGTTGGTCTAAAATTTCTCAGTCTATCCATCTCTTGTAATGGTTCATTATTGCAAGGAACCTTTCCCTTATAGTTTATTCATCTATAAGTAATTAATTTCTAGCTATAGAAAAGTTAGCTCACTATCAAAGTGCTGGATTTCAAACATTTAGTCATTCAGTTTGAATCCTACCAAGACATCAAATTTTTTAAATTTAGTTAATTAATAAGTAGTTGAAAAAACTGTGTTAACATCAATTGCCCTCCACTATATGTTTAAAAAATTGTATTTGAGCTTGATTGGATGAATAAAAACGTATAATTTGTACAAGTTATATAGGCATATATATATATATGTATATATATATATATATATATATATATATATATATATATATATATATATATATATATATATAGAAAGAGGATTTGAGATATAGAGAAACTGAAAAAGGGCATAGAAAACTTCTTTAACTAATGATTTATTTGATTAAAAAAACAGATGTTAAAACTAAATTGGTAAATTATAAAAAATACCTTTATACCCAAACACATTAGCTACATAAATAGTTTTATATATTTTCTTATTAGATTGTTTAAAGATGCGTATGCTCTAAACGCCATTCTTAATACAGGTGCATTGAGATTATATTGAGGCTGCAGCTTTTATTCTTTGAGTATTACAAAATACTAGATAATTTATGAAAAGCACTTTAAAATTAATAACTCAAATTTTATTTTTCGTTACAGCCTAGTCTCCGATGAAACTGAATTTCAAAATAATTTCAGGTTAGAAAATTAATAAATGTAACTGATGTTTACTAATTATTATTTTTTTTAAATTAAAAATGTGATTTGTTTTATTTTGGTTATGTTAGAGGTTTAAGATATATTTTGAAGAAACAGCCGCATAGCTGTTGTCTAATTACAAAGCTAGTCATTAGGTATGTTTGTATTAACCACGTCAGCACTACTTGTTTCCACTCAGCCACAAAACTCTGACAGAGTTTATTTTGTCACATAGCGTCACGTTTCCATTAACATATTTTCAACAAGAAAATACCTGTGAAGATAGAAGTGAAGATAAAATACCTGTGAGTGAAGATAAAATCACTTTGTTCTTTGTAAATACAAAGAACTGTTTCCAACTATGTTCTTGTAAACCTTAAAACGTTTTCTCATACTAGCAAACATATGTTAAGCAAATTACAAATTTTACCAATTATTGTTCTCATTGATTTGGTACTTGTATAGGAAAATTTAAATTAATATTTGTCAGCCATATATACATATGCCCAATTATTATACCTCGTATAATTTTTAGCAAAAAATGATTGAACATAATTTTAACCTTTTATCAACTCCCTATGTTGATTGTATTTATGAACAATGAAATATTACATTGACAGTATGGCAATGTAAATACCGTGGCTAATAGATGTTTGCAGTGCTACTGCTCCTTCCTACGGCCGTGTGACAAAAATAAGAGTATACAGTTTACCATGTATAAAAAACCTGTTTTTTATAGTTTTCAGTACAAAATACTATTGCACAAGTTCGCGGAACGTTATTATCGTAACGTACAAAGGTTTCCATTAGTTGAAATAAGATAACAGACCACCTGCCGTGCTATGACATGTTAATCCCGTGACAAAGGGATTAAAACGAACTACGTGCTTGCAAGTAATAAAAGCAAAATATTTTAAACATATTATAATAGATGCAATGTAATAAAGAAATAAATGCTCGAAAATTTGTGTTACGTTTAAACTTTTACTTAATTTTCAAAACGCAATGAATGTCTAGCCCTAGAATAGTATTAACTGTTTCTAGGTGTTATATTTTATTTAGGGATGGGCCGATTCTCGATTCCAGGAATCGTCGATTCTAGGTGGTATCGAGGAATCGTCGATACTCGATTCTTCATCATAAATTGTGTCGATTCCGATTCCTATTTTGTTAACTATTAAAATATGTGTGTAGAGTAATTTATTGGAAAAATAATTAATTACCAACTATGTCTTATTTATGTATTAGTTGATTTGAATGAATTAAATGATAAAAGTAAACGAGAATATTATTATTTATGAAGCAATCAAGATCGTAACCATTTCTGGTCGTTTGACATCGCTCGTCTCTCTCTCTCTCCCTCTTTCCCACTAGAGCGGGTTCGATACTCTCTCTCTCTCCCCTCACGTGTCTTTCTGCCACAGATTCATAGATGTCAGAACAAAACACACAAAAAAGTACAGTAAAAACTCAATTAACCGTGGCCATGATGGTTGAGCGAATAGACGGATAACAGAAACACCGTATTATTCCTCCGAAGCTTAACCTCAATAAATTATATTATAGACAGATATCACTCTCACATTAATGTAATATATTTGGGAGCGAAAAGAAAATAAACACGATTGTAATAGCAAATGAAACTATTTATTACATGATAAACAGATCCGCACAGTAGCTAAAAATGTAGCAAAATAATGTACAGTAATATAAACTTACATGTGAAATAGTTCGTGTAGTTTAACAAAGAAAGCGAACGCGGCACTGCACCTTAATACTTCAGCTGCCGGCCACAATATCGGCGTTTACGCAAGGTAAGGAATTTACGTTATAATTTACTGAAAACAGTAGTGAAAATCATTACAATACGTTATAACAAATATGTGTGTCGGCCCGTAACTACGGACAAAAAACTCTTAGAATAACATCATGTTTTTAATCCCGTCGGCGTTTATCTATCAAACAAAAACCATCGTAATTACATCTGTAAGTAGTGTGAAGCTTGTTGTTAAATACTGTGTCTTAATTTTTCCAAAAGTAGCAACACCAGCTGAGTAGTACTAATAAACATAAAGCGTTAAGAGGCCCGACGGTATTCGGTTCAAGGTACTGGCCGTCGCGTCAATTAGATGATGGTTAACAGAAACTGACGGTAGAAAACTACATAACATATCAAATATGAAAAAGCACTTAACAGCATTCACTTTGCCCAAATTTATCAACAAAAAAGATCTATACTTGAAGAAACTTTATCCTCAGACACAGGACCTACAAGTGATAGTCGGTTAAAAATCAACTGGGATTGAGGAATAAATACAAAATAGGCCTAAATCAGTTGCACTTGTTCCAGACACCTGCAGAAAAAAGGTCCTACCAGATGTGGAGAAGGTATGCCCCACTAATCCAGAATGTTGAGGAAGAAGGTACCCCAGGGGAATTGACAGTAGAAGAAGAAGTAAACAATTATCTGGGGGAACCATTAACCAGTCCAGATTGTGATGTTGGGAAGTATTGGGCAGTACAAAGTGCTAATTACCCTCATTTAAATGCAATGGCAATAAAATACCTGTCTGCCCACTCGCGACAGTGTTTTCTGAAAAACCTTTCTCAACTTCAGGGGTTATATATGACAAGCGATGAAACTAGCTTGACCCACGACGTGTTCAAATGCTTGTGTTTTTGAACAGAAATGTACAATACCTGCCAGACTTTTAAATATTAAAAACTATCCTATTTGCATTAATTTTTTTACTTTTTATGTTGTTCGTTTGTTTTTAAATTTTGTTTTGTTTTGAGAGACAATGTAAATAGGCTTAGGTATTTTTTTCAAACATCATAAAATAAGTAAAGTTCACATTTTTAACTTTAAAATAAGTCATTACTTTTATCTGATATGTTTTTATGCTTTTAAAAATTCCTATTGGTAAATCAAGGTTGAAGGTTTTGTGTAGCCTATTACATTAAAACAGAACTTTTAAAAGGTTTTGCCATATGACCAAGATGTTAACTAAATTCATTATTAGAGAACTAGCATGTAAGCTAATATAACTTGAAAGAATCGAGAATCGACTAAAGAATCGAGAATCGAATTGAAAATTTTAGAATCGGAATCGAAAATTTTAGGAATCGGCCCATCCCTCATTTTATTGTATAATAATATTACTATAGAACCATTTTACTAATCTTTGGATCAGCGGGTGACCTACAGCTATACAAGTCTGGGAGGTAAAACTCATTAAGCACCGTTCATTAATCGATCGTACAAAATATCTACGTAAATATGTAATGAACATTTAGTTACAATTATTTAACTAAAAATTATTAATTATCTAAAAGAGAAAATTATAAAGATCAAAGAAAACTACTTTCAATAATAGCTGGGAGCAACTGTAGAGTAATTTTTAATTTAAATAAGTTAAAAAATTTATTGTGGCTCTTAACCTCAAATAAAACTTTTACATTCAAATGCAAAGCAACCATCTTCAGAAGAAAATATTATAAAAATTAAAATAATTTAAACTAAAGTGGTTTTACTTATTTAAATTAGGTATCAGTAGACAAAATTATACTGTTACTTTTTATGTTGATAAACAGACTGCAATCATAATGTAAACATGTTTGTGGCTAAACCACCAGTAAAGTAAGGCTTGCTTAGACTGATGAAAACCTATTAACTTATATTGTATATTAGGTATTGATAATACAATAATAATAATATACATCTTTTTTATATATTTCTGTTAGGTTGGAATGCATTTACGCACCATCAAGCCTGCCCTGGCAGAACTGGTGTCTAGGACTCCTGGCGAATACCCACTAAACCCTTCCTCCTTTCCGGCTCTTTGTAGATCTGACTAGAGTATCACTGTATTAGCATTCTTCCTGGTCAGAAAGCCCTTTATTAACCCTAGTTGTTTCTATTTCTAAAACTGAGCTTATTTGGTCTGGTCACTGAGCTTGGACTCCGCCATCTTCCTGTTTCATTTTAGTCCGCAGTATGTTCTCTATATATGTCGCTATCTCTTTGTTGGTTGCGCTACACAGCATCTTGCCCACAATGTTGTCCGGGTCTATTGGCCTGACATTGCTTTCCAGCGTTGTTCTCTCCGATTTCCAATTTCTGCACACGAAGACGGTGTGTTCGGGGTTGTCGGGTGGTTCTTCCCCACAATGAGAGCAATTTGGATTATTCACCTTTCCCATTTTATATAAATAGACCTGGAAGCAACTGTGGCCTGTTAAGACCTGTGTAGTGTAGAAGTTTACCTCTCCATGCTGACTGTTAGTCCAATTGGATAGGTTTTTGATTAGCCTGGCTGTCGATCTTCCGGTGGGTACTGCAGACCATCTTTCCCGTCACTTGGACATCGTCGTCTTTCTCGCTTCCCTCTTTTCATCCCTATCGTTACATTTTGTTTTGTCGCTCTGCAATGGTCTTCTTCTCCACCAGGTTAAAAGGCATTATTCCTGCCACCACTAGAGCAGCCGACTCCGAGACCATTCGATAAGAACACGCCATTCTCAGTGCCCCTGTTCTCTGCACCGAAGCCATCCACCTTCTATTCCGATTTCCGCTCCGTATATCATTATAGATTGTACTACGGATGTCAGAAGACGGCGTCTGCTCTGAGTAGGGCCCCTAACGTTAGCCAGAAGCCTACTCATACCTGTTGTGACTCTGACCGCTTTCTGAGCTACGGATTTAACAAGATTCTGAAAAGTCAGCTTCCTATCAATCATGATGCCTAAGTACCTAATTGCTTTTTTAACTGCTATATTTTCCTCTTCTACGAGCATCTCAGTGCTAGGAGTAAGGTGTCTTTTGGATATCAGAAAAATCCCGGTTTTTTCAAGAGTCAAGCACAGACCATACTTCATCATCCAGCTGTTATACATATTGTACATACAGGTTGTACATATTGAATAATATGTGCGGGATTCCATCCGGTCTCGGAATCTTGTTATTTTGGAGTGAGTTGTCCCTAGTACATAGTTCTTTCTCCGTGAAGAGCGGGACATCTTGCACTCCGGTTTTTTTCCTTACTATCTGTCTGGTAGGATGGGAAGGGCATAAGCCATCTACTATAATCTTCATTTACGGCGCATTCAGTTGTCTTCCCGGCGTGAATTAGTTTAGCTTTTTTATCCCCAGCTTATATTCTAGAACCCAGGGGTCACTTTAGGTCTTCACGGAGGTCATCCCAGCATCGCCTTTGGCTCTCTCTAATTGTTCTACGGCGTTCTCCCTTTGCCTTCTTGCATTCCAATGTATCTTCATAAGCCACGCCCTGTCCCCTTCCCCTTGAGGTAGCCGTCTTGTACTGAGACACTTCCTTCTTAATATCTCCTCAGTCCAGCAATATACAGGATTTATATTTCTTCTAGGGAACAGTTTTAGTGGAATGGCAACCTTGCAGGTTCTTCTGAATGAGTTTCATTGTTGTGTCTACTACAGCTTTGGCGTACCTGTGCCTTTGCGTTGTTTGTCTCATTTTGTAACGGATGTTATTTTTAAACAAGCAGAGTTGCGCATTTTGTGACGTTGTCAAAAATAAAACAAGCAGAGTTGCGCATTATGTAACGGATGTTATTTTTAAACAAGCAGAGTTGCGCAATTTGTGTAACGGTTTATACTTAAACAAATTGGATTTTATTTAGTTATAACTCTTAAAACATTTAATATTCACTTCTAGCTTACAGTTCAGGCGTAACGAGACGTCTGTCTGTAACGCAATAGAAGCTATAACTCCGTTACATTAAAATATTTTAAATTACCAAGTTAAATCATTAAAATTAGCAGAATATTATTGAATTAATTCTTAAGGCTTGTTAATCTGAAATGCAAGGAATTGTGCGCTGGTAAAATAATGACTCTTTTAAATTCAATTAAAGCAAATTATAATCTTTTATTTTTGACACATAAATTTTTAACACTCAGATACGGATTATGGAACATTTTTAATTCTATTATAAATTTTTAAGGATAGCAATCCTTCAATTAATTAATTAATCAATGGCTGAAAATGAACATGTATTCGAGTTTACTTGCCTTTTTTGTATAATCAAATTTAATAATTTAATGTGAACATATTGGCACCAAAGGATGCGTAATTATAGTTATGCTTATTAGTCAAAAGTTCAATGTTCATTATTTAGAATTCTGCTGCGAAACATTTTAAATTTTGAAATTAAGTTTTAAAAGTCTTAAATCGCCCACTTAGCTGTATTAACTTGTCGTAACTTCGCTTCCTCCTCGTGGAAAATCTCGGTAAAGCCTGGCCTCATCTTCGTGGAAAAGCATCGGGAAAAGCCCTCAATAAGTCAGCGACCCATCTTGTACCTGGTATCGTATGCCGTGTTCTATGCCATGATTAAAAGAAAATAATACTTTACATTAATTAAAATAAAAAGAAACTAAATAAATTATCTTGCTATTTGAAGACGTCCGTTCCCTGTTACATCTTGGCCAAATGAGAGAGAAAAATTAGTCGCGAGCAACCTTCCTACCTATCGCGCATCCGGGGCGCGCATGCCTAGCTTGATTACTTGTTTTAATTTTTTCTCGCTAGATGTCACTATCAGCCAGAGATCTCATTAAAAATATTTATCATACATAACAATTTTTTTACATAGTCATACATTATTACAATTTTGAATTTATTCTCGTTTATTTTCTGAAATATGCTAATTTAATATGTAACACCGTCTAAAGTGTGTTACAATTTTCGTGGCATCGAATTGGGAACCGGGCCTCCGAGGGACTACACAGGACTCCGCAGGCACTACACGCACACGCATACTACAGCTATTCCAGAACAAGCTTTTGCGAATAATCACCCTGGGACCAGGGTGGATATGATTAACTCTAGTTCACACTGACCTGAAAGTGTATTTCATCAAACAGCACGTGTGGAGCACAGATGGCCGCTGTCTCTCTTGGCTGATCAGCTTGTTCAGTAAATACTACAATAGCGTACAGTAATACTAACGACCTGCGATTTCAGGGGAAGTGGAGGGACGCAGTTAGCCCCAACGTAAGTAATAACTTCCTTTGAATGCCATTTCAGTTTTGAGTAGGGAGTAGAAGAAGAGGTGCATGTCACTCTTACCATATCCTCACCAACAAGGTATTTGCAAAATAAGGCCTTTATTTATCCATTAGCGTAAGGATATCTTAGCCCTCAGGGTACTGCATGACCTATCGCGGAGTTTCTCCTGGCATGGTTTCTCTCTTGCCAGGTTTTTTCACCACACTCTTGCGCGACACTTACCGTGCTGTTTTATTTCACTATATCCTGATTTTCCTTTAATATTTCTCAACAAACACATGCACTAGTGAGATGGAGTTAACCAGAGGATGACTGGCAAGAGGGTTAGGCTGGTTTGGAAGGCCCAGACAAGGGTAAAAAAATTCGAAACTTAGAATGCAGTCGAAAACGTTTGTCCTGTGTAAGGTAAAGAAAATAATTATAACCCAGCACAAGTGTTGCTATTACACAACTTCAACTCACAGATTATGAAGCACAGAGTCATAGACAATGTTTTCCGTTCTAGTTTGCTTCTTTCTGTTGGGCAGAACATTTACAAGAAGTTACGGTTACTCTTAGTAGCTTACACCTAAGTAGCGTAACTCACAGTCTTGGTCTCGACCTAGCCTTCACAAAGTCACGTTCTCAGATATCTAAACTAGTTTAGGGAGCAGTTAAAGCGTTGCACGAAGGAAGTGTAACGATCATGTGTAGCTAGATAACATGTATATTTAGCAAAGCACACGTTTTTAGGTTATTGAACACAAGTGTAGCGTCTAATTTTTTAAATTCCTTCTATTAGCTCACACTCTCTCGATATATAACTTGTACAAATTTTCAATCGTTAATAAAATACGTTTTTATTCCTCCAATCAAGTTCAAATATATTTTTTTAACCTATTGAGGATGACAATTAATGTTAATACAGTTTTTTTCGCTCTTAGCGTAACACTCACAGTACTGTTTCATTTCATTATCTCCTGACTCTCCATTGAAAAAACTAATGAGCTTGGTACATGGGCAATCAATCCCGTTTCCTTCACTCGGGTAGGGATAGTAACCGCATGCGCATGTGAGACGGGAGTAGATCACTAGAGGGGCGCCGGGTTTTAGGGGCCCAAAACCGGGTTAAAAAAAACTAACAATTTCGATGAAATCTTTATCACCCACCTAATACATATTTAAGACTTTGCCGCCTCAGGGTCATGTTATACGAGCGCTAATGTCAACTTCGGCCTAACATGGCAATGCGACTACCGTGGAGCAAATTATACAGACGACATTGTGATACCGCGTCAACTCGGCGTTTAGCGTCGCCAACGCTGGCTCGGAACTGCACAGTGAATAGTGAAATATCATGTTTAATACTGAAAAGTTTGTTTATGCTGTGGAATGTCGGCCCCCGCTGTACGATGTTAAAAGTACTAACTACAATATATATATATATATATATATATATATATATATATATATATATATATATATATATTATAACTTAACTTTTGTTATAATTAAATTTATATTTTAATGTTATTTATTTACCTTACCTATTTAATGTCCCACCTTCAGGTTTATAAACAATTAACAATCTGATAAATTTCAAACATCACTTGCATTTATTCTCTTCAATTAACTCTACACATTATTCCAAATTTATATTAATATTTTGCAGTGACAGGATTGATATCTTAACTAATATTACATTAATAAAAGGTGGACTTCTGAGGCTTTAGATTTCTAATAAAATAACATAACAAAAACACAGTATTAAAATTTAATTCTTGCTCTCGGGGTCGCTATTACGGGAACTTTGCTTTTTAAATTAGAAATGGTGAAAATAGAATAAATTTTATAAATTTTGATGAAATTTAAATTTGTTCTGAACTAAAATATAGATGTCTGTTGGCTACACTTATATTCAAATAATACTTATTGTTCTGAAGAGTCCCTGGAATCCTGGCCTTGGTTATTACCTTCTGCACTTACACTTGACACAGAAAAAAACTTACTTTATATTTTAAAAAAACTTTTACGTCGAACTTTTTAAAATTTATTTACAAAAAAACTCTTTACTTAATTTAATCAATTTCTCCCCTTACAACCTGGTCCCCACCAATCCGGCTGCCTTCCTCTGAGACTCTTCTCCAACTTCTTTTTTCTCCCGATCATTAAGTTTTTATTGAAATCCCTCATCTCTCCCACTACCAATGTTCTTTGTAAGTTCCCACAGTTCGTCTAATAAACTAACGGTACACGGTTAATTTTCCCATGGCTATATTGGCCACTGGATTTCCCGTCTTAACAAGCTTTAGACCCTCTATTGTCAATTTGCCGGCATACAGCTTATAGTTTTCCTGGAAAAGGATAATGAATGGTACTTGCTTTGTCCGCACTAGAAAAACAATTTGTGCCTTTCCTTGCTTAATTCTACATATGATTATTTTAGCAACTAACTGAATTTAATCAAAAGCCTCGTACTTTATGTTATAATATATATATATATATATATATATATATATATAATTTATTATTTATCACTTTAGATTATTTACAATTAAGAAGGACTCTAACAATATAAAAAAGTTGGGTAGGCCCGGGCCTACCCGCTGGAGTCGCCCCGTTGTTGAACCAACTAGATGAATATTTATTGTAATTACGCGTCAACTTTCTACATGTTGCTGAGCTATTTCTTATAATTTTATTTGAGAAGGGACGTTTATAATTTTGTAGAAATAAAACGACTGTTTTTTGAGTCAAGCATCGACATTTATTAATTTAGTGGCCACGTTTCCATAACATATTCATTACTATCTTCAGGCGTGTTAAAACAGTAGATCTACAAACCAGTCGTTTTGTTTGATTTTTAAAACAGTCGTTATATTTCTACAAAATTTAAACCTAGTGAGTGTAATATGAAGACGGAATTTTATAAGGTTTAAAATTAACATTTGATTAACTTACCTCAATGTAATGTTCAGTCTTTCAGCTGGCTCTACAAGTTTCCTCATCAGTATGTCCTTCTTCCTTATTTTTTCCAAATATTCCCAAGTAGTTCATAAAAAAAAACCGACATTCGATAGTAACAAAAGAACTTATCTTCATACATCCAGTGTGTTTGAAACGTAATATGAGACTACATGGTCAATAAACGAGAACAAAGCACATTGTGTGTAATCCACAGTCTAGCTTTCCATAGTTTAGTTTTTTCATATTGGTGTAAGATGTGTAAAATACCTATACAACCAATCAGAATCGTGTCCACCTTTGAACTAGTGTGGAAAAAATTGGTCACATTTCGTATCACATGACCCAAAGCGGCCACAACGCGGCGCATTTAGCGTCACGTATCTCCAGCGGCATCAACGCGACATTAGCGCTTGTATAACATAGCTGTTACTTTTAAAATGGTTTTTTGATTATTTATTTTGTTTAGTGTGATGGTATGTTTATTTACATAATCGAGTAGCCTAATTGAAAAAATGTTAGAATTTACAAAAATACATACAAATGTTTTAATTTAAAACACAAATTCTACTAACAACTTGAAGCAACTGTGGCGTAAATGTTTATATTAAATAAAAACAACCTCTTAACACAAATTCAACAATTTTTATTTTAACCTTATGTACATTTCGATTACAAAGTAATAATCTTCAGAGTTATTTTACAAATGACTGATGACTCATTTGTAAAATACCTCTGAAGATGATTACTTTGTAATCGAAATGTGCATAAGGCTAAAATAAAAATTGTTGATTTTGTGGTAAGGGGTTGTTTTTTTATATATATGCTACTGTTATAATTCATCTATATCCGCCACAAAATAATAGATATGAATGACAATAGATGAAATATGCTTTTACAATTTTTTAAAATAATTACATAACGACATACTGAATTAGTTTAGGGCTGAAATATACACAATATCGAGAGCACAGTGGTACAATATATTACAATGAAAATATTGGATAGAACCCCAATACCACAAAAATAATAAAAAATAACAAATAAAACAAGTTACTTAAGATTAAACCCTTATTTACATTTTGATGACCATGCTATTATCATCAGAGGGTCTTATTACAAAATACAATCTAGCACACAATGAGTTACAAACTAGAATGATCTAGCTAGAGCTATCATTCTAGTTTGTAACTTCTTGTTTGCTGGATTGTATTTTGTAATAAGACCCTCTGATGATGATGACATGGTCATCGAAATGTAAATAAGGGTTTAATCTTAAGTAACTTGTTTTATTTGTTATTTTTGATTATTTTTGTGGTATTGGGGTTCTATCCAATATTTTCGTCTGAAATATACTTTTGAAACTAAATTTTACCATTTGGTACTCAAGCAGTGAAAATTCTATCCACAAGGCTGCAGCACCTGATTGCTGAATGAGTCGTTGGCTAAATGAAGTATAAAATAAATCGAGTATTTGTGGATTTGTATTTAAATTAAACGAATTACATTATGAAAAATTGACTGTTAATAAAGCTTTTTATCTCCAAATTATATGTAAAAGTTTTGTGTCTGAAGTAAAAATAATTGAAATATTTTTAATAAAATAATACTTATAGGCATCTGGGGTTGGTAAGCTACAGATGCTCCGTATTTAAAGTGAGTCGTTAACCTAATTGTGATAGTTCTAAGTCAGTGCCTAGTCACAAATAATTTAAAGATTAAAGCCCTTCAAGGAAAGATTATAATCTATATTACAAGTATTTTCGACTAAAACATATTGTACTTATATTTTATAAATATTTAAACCCTATTAGTACTGTCGTGTAATTTATTTTACCCCTCTATTTTATAAATATTCACCCTCAACTTCAATCTTTTTTTACATTTAGCTACTGACAATAATCACTTCATTTGGTTTTCGTGCAGGAAATAGTATTTAATTTTGTAGATAAGAGGTTCTGTCAAGACTTACGTTGTAAACATTACATCGGAAAAAATTACCATTCAAATTAGTCAAAATTGTCTACCTCAAAGGATGCGACCAATGACGTATAACCCTTTTCCTTCATGGAGTCTGTTTAAATCAAAATTCTTCCCACATCTTTGACCTATCTTATACTACACATATCTATACCACATCATATTTACCTAACTTATACCACATCATATTTATCTAACTTATACCACATCATATTTACCTAACTTATAGCACATCACATTTACCTAATTTATACCACATCATATTTACCTAGCTTATACCACATCCTATTTACCTAACTTATACCACATCATATTTACCTAGCTTATACCATATCATATTTACCTAGCTTATACCACATCATATTTACCTAGCTTATACCACATCATATTTACCTAACTTATACCACATCATATTTACCTAACTTATACCTCATCATATTTACCTATTTAATACCACATCATATTTACCTAACTTATACCACATCATATTTACCTAACTTATACCACATCATATTTACCTAGCTTATACCACATCATATTTACCTAGCTTATACACTATCTTATTTACCTAGCTTATACCACATCATATTTACCTAGCTTATACCACATCATATTTACCTAGCTTATACCACATCATATTTACCTAGCTTATACCACATCATATTTACTTACCTTATACTACCTCATATTTACCTAGCTTATACCACATCATATTTACCTACCTTATACCACATCATATTTACCTAGTTTATAAAACATCATATTTACCTAGCTTTTACCACATCATATTTACCTATCTTATACCACATCATATTTACCTAACTTATACCACCTTATATTTACTTAGCTTATACCACATCATATTTACCTAGCTTATACCGCATCATATTTACCTAACTTATACCACATAATATTTACCTAGCTTATACCACATCATATTTACCTAGCTTATACCACATCATATTTACCTAGCTTATACAACATCATATTTACCTAGCTTATACCACATCATATTTACCTAGCTTGTACCACATCATATTTACCTAGCTTATACCACATCATATTTACCTAACTTATACCAAATCATATTTACCTAGCTTATACCACATCATATTTACCTAGCTTATACCACATCATATTTACCTAGCTTATGCCACATCATATTTACCTAACTTATACCACATCATATTTACCTAGCTTATACCACATCATATTTGCCAAACTTATACCACATCATATTTACCTAGCTTATACCACATCCTATTTACCTAACTTATACCACATCATATTTACCTAGCTTATACCACATCATATTTACCTAGCTTATACAGCATCATATTTACCTAGCTTATACCACATCATATTTACCTAGCTTATACCACATCATATTTACCTAGCTTATACCACATCATATTTACCTTACCTATACCACATCATATTTACCTAGCTTATACCTCATCCTATTTACCTAACTTATACCACATCATATTTACCTAGCTTATACCACATCATATTTACCTAGCTTATACCACATCATATTTACCTAACTTATACCACATCATATTTACCTAGCTTATACCACATCATATTTACCTAACTTATGGTACTAAATTTGAAATACTTATTATTGTTGCTAAACAACAAAATTCTATTTAACTAAAAATTAAAAAAATAGAATTAAATATAACTTTCTGTAAAGTACAAAAGTTATGCATCTTTATACGATTTTATAATTCTTATTACATTGATTTCTTATAACAATAACAATGTTTATGTTTAATCGAATTAATCTTAATTAAAGGTTTATACATGAATCTTTTTACTCGTGACATCACACATTTAGTTATGATTGTTATTAGACAATTACGTTCCCAGCGCTGAGCTCATCTGGCCCTCCATACACGGCTTGGGTCGTTATCCAGGGGCCAGCTTAAAAGACCAACGTTTCAACTAATCAACATTGAAAAACTATCTTACTCGACGGTCAACTAACCAACTTGCACGAAGTTCAAAGAACAACATCAATATGGAGTTCAAATAACCAGCATTCGCCCGACTTGCAACACACGGCTAATTATCGCTTTGCAACTCTGCAGGCGCTCTCAAAGTCGCATTTACGACAAAAGTTTATATGTTCTATTTATTACTACTCCAAAGCAATAAAATATATCTTATTCATTCCTTTATCTATATAGTAACTGGTAATACAACTGACTGGTTGGAAAGATTTTTTACAAATTATTTTAGATTTAACAACGCTCTGACACTGACAGTTAATTAACAAATGAAAAGAGTAATCTTTGTTTTTTCAAACTCATTTCTATTATTACCTATATTTGTAAAATATAATTATTGTCAATATCCAGTCACAATTCTGACCTCCCCTCCCCTGACCTCCTTTATTACCTACACCTCTACAGTCAATCATGGACTAGACTGTCAGCTATGTCTAACGAGGAAGAATATTAAACAATCAAACTTCTTCGCTACAAGCTATGAAATAATTACCAAATAGCTCTTATAACAGAAACACACCTCGAGTCCTTCAGATAAATTTTCAATGCAAAACTTTAAGATTTATCGCACCGATAGGACAACACGAAGCCGAGGAGGTGCGGCTGTAATAACCTGTACACAAACATATAAAACACACTGAATTGCTTCTGCCTGTACTATCACTGATTGAAGTAACAGCCGTCAAGCTGGAGCTCAGTGGTAGTTTGACATCACTGATTTCAGCGCACAATCCCTCGGGTACAACGATACTGGCGGCTTAGAACTCTTCTTCCAAACCTCTAATAGGGTTCTCATCGCTGGGGACTTGAATTCGAAACACACACGCTGGGGCTGCAAGTACTCAAACATAAGTGGTCAGCACACCCGCACCTTCAACGAGACCTGCAAAATACAATAGCCTTTCTGCTGGCTCCTTCAGAACCAACACACGGCAGTACTCATTACACAGAAGATATTCTGAATACAACACTCGCGAATGGCCTTGTAGTGTCGCTTCACCTCCACGTCGATACAGATCTGAATTCAGATCATTTCACCGTGATAATGACAGTCCCTGTAAGCCCCCTTAAGGTGGCTACACGAGCTGCAATTGAGATGCGGTTCCTACTAATTGTCAGCCGAGGCACTATATTTGTATACCAACGCATACACTACATTTAATCACCCAGAGGAATAGGCTACAGCTGGCATTATAACAAGGTATAAACAGATGCGTTCCACATTACATCATCAATGACCTTAAGAGATAAATTATACAAGAATTAATACAATATAAAGTCGATGGCTTCCAGGCAGATTTGGAAAATCAAAAGACCACAGATCCTGTAATGTCACCGCACAGGAGCAGAGTCCTGTCTTAGAAATGAGTTACGCTCGGTTTTCAGTTGTGCGCATGCGCTGTCGAAGTATTCCTGATCTACAAACGTAGACCTAATGTTACGGTATTTTTTTAGTAGTTATATTTTAGTACGTATTATGAGCATTTACTGATAGGTAAAAGTACTAATTTTATTACGAAAGGGGTCACAAAATAAATTATATATGATCCCGTTTCTGCATTTAATTTTCTGTAAATCTGACGTTTTGTGTTAGAAAATGTTTCTAGTAATGACCTTATCGTTTTGACCTGCCTGGCGACAGGGTTCTTCTCGTGGCCGGTGACAATATATGACCATTGGTTAAACATTCTACGCGAGAACCGCTGCGCTATCCTCCTCTCATTGGCTCTGACGGACAGGTGGGGGATTCAGTCGGCAATGCTGATCTATTTCTTGACACCCTGGAATGGACGTTCCAATCAAACGACCATTCAACTGATGCAGCCTTCACTACTCAAATAGATCATACAGCAAACCAGTTTGCCTGCTCTGCTACACTATTGCCTTACACTCG
>JBAIZL010000001.1:158678220-158695720 GCA_036971475.1 Prosapia bicincta
TCCTCTGGAGAATACGTTAAAGTAGAGGCACGAAACGGGCCACTCACACACGGCTACATGTACACACTTGAAAAACAAGAAGTTCTGTGGTTCCGCAAGTGTACACAAAAAAATCTAATTTGTTTAAACAAACTTAAAGTGAACGAGGTTGTTATTGTCATCCAGTCCTGACCTGTAGTAAGCCTACGTAAAATTTCAATTCTGTAGCTTGTCAATCAAATTTAATTTGTCTTATAAATTCACCCAAATTCGACTCTATAGCTCATCTCCCAAGTTCGATTTTTTCAAACAACCATTGTTTAAACAAATTTAGTGACAAGAAATAGATCATCGGGAAGTTAGTTTGAATTCGATTACAAAATTCAACAAAAATTACAAAATTCTGACAGACAGACAGACAGATATGATATGATCCAAACAAATAAAACGTATGACGAAATACAGCTAGTAGAGATAAATTATTTTATAAACCTACTTTTGTGAGACAATCAAGCGTAAATAATGAAATTGTTGTAAATAGGTAGTATACTATGTGTAGTTATTAAAAAACAACATTAAAATTTCTAGAAAAATTAAAGAGGGAACTCCGAAAGAAAATATAGCAGGCAGATATAAATATACGAGATGTACCTTTAATAACCACATGTGTTTCTAAAGTGGTCCATTGTTGAGAAGGACGTAATCATAGTTTCCCAAAACCAGGTTTCTTTGACTCCTCAGGTATATGTAGGCAACAGATAGAAGACAGGCCAGGATTTGTTGCAATATAAAAAGGGAGATCATAGGTGATCAATTTAAAAAGAAAGGGAAGTAATGAGAAACGAAGAGCTTCAACGAGGAGAAGGCAGCCACGGTGTAGGAGTCTAAGTGAGCAGTCTTTCTGGAAGCCATAGAGGGGTCCAACCCTGAGAGCCGAAGAAGGTGGAGAATAAGAGGAAAGTGAATTTCCAATATCTGGGAGTCAAGGGTGCAGATAATGGTTTTGGGAAGTCGGGAGAGTGACAAATATCCAAATGAGCTACATCCGTCCAACCCTGAGAGCCGAAGAGAAGGTAGTGAATAACAGGAAAGTGAATCAATATCTGGGAGTCAAGGGTGCAGATAATGGGTTTGGGAAGTCGGGAGAGTGACAAATATCCAAATGAGCTACATATCTGGGAGTCAAGGGTGCAGATGATGGGTTGGGGAAGTCGGGAGAGTGACAAATATCCAAATGAGCTACATCTGTCCAACCCATCTTGCTCCAATATACTTAAGTACAATTTAATTCATTATTAAAAGTAAATGTGTGTAGACTTGAATAACTAAGACCAACGAAGTAAATTCAGGCAATCAATAATAACTAAATTTTCAACCCAGCCATCTGGCGTAACTACCCTATGACTACAGATAAATTATAATGAAATCTTGTTGGCTATTAGACATATTATTGAACAACTGTAAATTATAAAGAGTTCTTTTCTGTGTTTTATCTTCTAAATATGAGCTAGCTACCAATTCATCAATTTCTATTGTATTAAGTGAAATTTATTAATTAGGAAAATATTGTAAATTGATTGTTGTTATTAAAAATAATTCAAACAGTCAAATTTAAAATCATTAAAGTTCAATTGAATTCATAATCTGTGAGTTTCTTCCAAGACCAGAAATTCAAATATTCTTTTGATAAATTGAATCAGGTCAATACACAGAATTGGCACCAAACAAATAATTTATTAATAATATTAATAAACCAGTTGAATAGCTTATAAAATTAGGAACTCAGAATAATTGATACAAACTAGCTTGTTAATGTTTTCAAACTAGGTTATTTTGTAACAGAAAACAAAACTAAATTTAAAAATACTGAACTAAGTGAATACGTAATTGCTTACTTGCTGACGCGTATCAAAACATTCGTTCCTTGTACGAAGCTAACCTTCTAAAAGGAACGAATGTTTTGAAACGCGTCAGCAAGTAAATTATTACATATTCACTTAGTTAAGTATTTTTAAAATTAGTGTAAACAGTGAATTCAAGATGATTACATCAAGCAACTTCAGAAAACAAAAGTTTTATGTTAACAAAGGCAGTGTTATGATATATTACAGGCCTACTATAACAATTATTATTTATAATACAGTATTCCCGTTGTTACAACTGAACGAAATTTAGTCTTTAAAAATTGTATATGCATTTATTTAAAGAAACAGAAGATTCATAACGTACCTGTGTAAACGACTGAGAGCACTAGACGAAGTTATAAATGAAATGTTATATTTCACTTTAAAGACCAATTCTTTAATAGTACTCACTCCTAATCAATTCATTAATTCATTTATGAACTCAATTGTTTTCCTTGACGTTTTTCACAATGTATAAAACCAGTATTCGGTAGTAATTAAAGCTGTATATTATTTATAATAAAGGAAATTAAAAAAACTATAATCTTGTGAAATGGTAATTTGAGACATAATATAAAATTATAGTATTGCGATTGCAAAAGAATTTTATAAAAAAAAAATCATAGCACGCAATATCCTTTCTACCTACACAATTTACACTAAGTCCATGTTTTCACCGTGACCTTCAATGTTCTTTGAAGAACTGAACTAAACCAATTTATATTTATTTAAAGCAATATGATAATTATATCCGTTGATTTAAAAATACTTTAATATTTAATTTGGAGTAAGATTTCATATAAATAGGTAATCAAACAATAAAACAATAAGAAAAAGTTATTCTTTTTAGAAAATTGTTAGCAGTTGAAGACCTACCAACCATACCTCTTTATAAAAACTTCATGTAGTTTTGGAAAACGTATACTTTTGAGTTAGCCCCTGTACAGTACCTTCAAAAGACAGAAATAAAGCAGTTTTACTTCTCTGCCGATGACTTCCAATTACGCCTTTTACATCAGAATTTTTAAATAGATTGATTAGGTGGTGCATCATACATCCTCTCACCGAGATAAACATATCCTCTTTAATCAATAATAAGAAAATATGGTTTTACGTTACACTTCACAGTAAAATAATTGTGATAAATATGATTGAATAGATTCTTTTGTTGTTTGTAGGGATTTTTTAACATGTTTTTATATTTTCTGCTGGTTTAAGGAAGATTTAGCCTTTAAAGGTTTTAAGATTTTTTTGAAGTTTTGATAGAATTCTATAAGTGTGTTTTTGATATTTAACTTTGAATATTATTTCATCGTGTTTGGTAAATCTTTCAGAAGAACTAACATTTTAGAAATAAATATAAAAGAATAATGTCTGCCATCTATTATTTCTATTAAATTTGTGTAAAATCTTGTAAGTTTATGTTTATTGTCCAAGCAAGACAAGAAAAAAGAGCTCAAAAACATGCTAGAATAGGTACAAATAACCGTACAAGAGGGAAACCTAATTGCAATAGGGATAAACAAAGAAAATAAAAATGGAAAACAACTTGACCTAAATTTGGCCAAAGGTAATAATGTAATAAATATTAGATATTTTTCTAATATTTGATATTTATTATTTTTTAAAATAAATATATTTTAATTAAAAATTACTTAACTAAGTGAATACATAGGGCTTACTTGAAAACAATCTTTCCTTTTACGAAGCAAAGCCTTCACTCCTATAGTAGAGGCTTTGCTTCGTAAAAGGAACGATTGTTTTGAAACGCGTCAGCAAGTAGTCAAAGCCCTATGTATTCACTTAGTTTAATAATTTTTAATTACAGTTTAATCAGTGAATTCAAGATGATTAAACCAAGAAACTTAAATATATATTAATTATATATTTTTTTAGCATGAAACAGAGGTAAAAACTTTAAGATGACAAGGCATTTAATACAAAAGTGTAAGCCTAAATGTTAACCAGATGTCGAATATTTGTTTAAGTGCCTAAAGTCATACTATTTGCGTTACCATGACTTTATAATATCACCATGTTTTCGAGACACCATATCGATAGATTGTAAAACTTGTATCAATGTATTGCCTAACAATTGGTTGTTCATGGTCACCTTTTTTAATAGGCGTCTGTTTATAACTCATTTTGTACAAACTCCAAATTTATACTTAGCTTTGCTTAAAATTAACATATCCCTTCTAATGCGCATATTTTCTGTTCTTGAAGGAAGAGACGTCCAGGGGTAATCTTACTGATACACATTTTTCTCTTGATTAAACGCGAATATGATTTGAAATTTTACGATAATTCTGAAGTTTATTTACTGGAAGGTTATGTAGTAAATCATTCCACTCCTCAATAGTACGTACTCCACGTTTGATATATTATTCATCCATGGATTTTACACACGTTCTACGAATGACTTAACTTTTACAAAACTTTTGCTATGAATTTATATTTTATTAGGATAATTTCAGGTATTTTATTTTGTGTATATTTAATATTATTTAAACATATTTTACAGTTATAGGCGTTGAATTAGCCTATGTTTTCAAAGTTTAGAAAATATATTTTATTTGACAAAGTCAGTTTCAAACTTTTGGGGTAAACCTTGCTTGAAATCTGAGATTAAGATTAGACCTTGAAATACCTTACCTTAAACTACTAGTGCGGATTTCTACAACTCCTGATTGCATGAATGTATATTATTTCCCAATACTTTGAATTTGTTGGGCTTGAAAAAAATGCTGTGAATTTGCGCTAGTGTAGAACATGATTGTTAAACAGTTTTGTCTCAAAAAAAGTTATTGAACGAAAACACTAAATGGCGGATGAAAATAGTGCATAGTCTATTTCCTGCCTCTAGCGATCAGAAACAAAAAATGGATTCTAAGCATTAGTCGTTTTGACAGACTCTTCATAATGAATGGAAAATGCATTCAATCGATTGTAGAAACACAAGTATGATAATCAGCTGTTTTGATTTTGAGGGTGGCTATGTGACACAAATATCAGCTGCGGTCGTCGGCTAAGAAGATCGGCCTTTAATTCTATTGAATAATTGACATTTATATATATATATATATATATATATATATATATATATATATATATGTGTGTGTGTGTGTGTGTGTGTGTGTGTGTGTATGTGTGTGCGTGTCTGTCTGTGTGTGTGTGTGTGTGTGTTGAAACGGGTTAAGAATGTCCCGTTTTAATTCAATAAACAATTAAAATATCTCAATTTATAAAATATAATTTAAATAAAATTTCAAGTCATGAATATTATTCATTAAGTCTATAATGGTAAAATAAATTGTAATTGTACAAAAATCATGACTTCGGGAGTGTTTTGTGTGCTACGAAAAAATCAGGTTTCTACAATATTTTAAATAAACAGTTAAGACAAGAAAAACGGCAAAATCCAAGTCAGACAAGCAAATCGAGGGTGGGGGAATAGAGACGATAACTGTTGATGAGCGTTTATGCGCTCTCTCGTAATTAGGCCACTGACCAGAAAGGTCATAGTTTTCTGTTAAATTAGCAAAATTACCAAAATGGATTTCTAGAGCATAAACTCGAGGCCGCGGAGTGCGGGAATAATGTAGTATGTCTTAATTTATGTCTAGAGAACACTAGACATCGAAATATGAAAAATCACGGTTAAATGTTCATTTGTCAAGAAACTGGCTTCGCCGAATTTGTCCGTTCCTGCTTCCTGGATGAACCAAACTCCAGACGAGAAACGCTACCAGTCTGGAAGTGTACAGTCATCTCCTTGGACCTTGGGACGTATATTGGAATGTGCGAGAATTGGGCAAGTCATGATTTCTATACAAATTTAGAAATAAAATAAATTTTGATTTTGAAATACGTTCCAAAGATTCAAATAAATGCTTTAAATGTGTAATATTATAAATAATGGCTTTATTTCCTTGAAAATTAAATAAAAAATTGAAAATTACAAAATTATTTAGTTATAAAAATGGTTATGTAAAAATGTTCAAATGTTTGCAAATAGATAAATAGTAAAGTATATGGAAAAGATAGAAATAAGATTAGGCATAGTTATAAAATAAATTCATTCATACTAAATAAGGAAATGCAGTAAAGTTTGTTACAACCAGTAGTTAAATAAACTGGGGGAAAATATTTATCAATATTTAACTTGTAGAAAAATATAAATACTTTCTCAACCAGAAATTATTAAACAAAGTAAATCACAAATTATTTAGTATTATCTGAATGAGTGATAAAATTTGAAATTTAGTTTTAATTAAAATATTTCAAATTATATATATATAAATTCAAAAGCTTGTAAATCAATGATTTCTGTGGCAGTAGAATTAGTAACAAAATTGGTTTAAATAATAAAATATGTAAATTTATTGAATGTCATTTAACTGTTGGCACAAAATAAGATCATAAATTAAGTTTGAAATTTATAATAATTGAAATAAACTTAGCCAACCTCCCTGCAATAAATATCAAAATAATTTTAGTTTATTGAAGGAAAATTTAATTTATGTTTGTTAGCTAAGGACTTTAAGATTTTATTTCAGAATTTTATTATTTAAGAATTTATTTTAGTTACAAATTTCTTTATTATTAAATTCAGTTTCCAACAACAGCCCAAAGAGTAATTTTTATTGAATTAATCCTGTGTACAAAAATAATAAATTTAATTATTTCCCAACTAGTAAATCATAATAGTAAATTCGTAAAATCAATACAATTAGTAAAATCCAGTCATATTTATTTAATAATAAATAGCTAGAAACCAATGTGCAACCTAAAGATAATCGAGCAACCCATTCAGAGAAATTAATTAAATAAAATTATAAATTATGAGCTAGCTTAAGGACTAGTTGGTTTTGCTTTAAAGCCCAGGAGTTGATACTCACTGGCAGGTTTTACCATATGAAACACAGAATCTTTTTTAGGAGGATATGGTAAGACTCTATCTTGCACGGACTTCACTAAAGCAGGAGCATGGTGGAGAGATGTCTTCAAGGCATGGTAAGGCAAATTTATGATGTGATAAATTTGATGTGTTTCATATGACATAAATTAGACCATGTGACAGATCACTGACCTTACCATGACGTTAAATACACTTTATAGACAACGTTCCCAGGGTTTACTTGTTAGATGGGATTTTAATACTTGCTCATGTAACTAGGTGGTAGACAACTTTCGACAGGTTGATGGTTGGCGGGGTAATGCACCGTTGCAGTGTGTGTGTGTGTGTGTGTGTGTGTGTGTGTGTGTGTGTGTGTGTGTGTGTTTGTGTGTGTGTGTGTGTGTGTGTGTGTGTGTGTGTGTGTGTGTGTGTGTGTGTGTGTGTGTGTGTGTGTGTGTGTGTGTGTGTGTTTGTGTGTGTATGTGTGTGTGTGTGTGACTAATCCTTTGCTTATTTATAGGTTACTATTTACAGCTTGTGAAGGAAAGCACCTGTAGAACTATGAGACAATTCTCACTATTAACAGACTAGCTTATACAACAGTTTACTCGATAGATTAGTTTCGGAGACAATGTCACTACTATCAATGTTGGGTCTTTACTATCATTATTCTAACGAGACATTAGTTTATTTCACCAATTGATTAGTCTCTGGTGAAGAAATTTATGATTTGAATTTTAGGTTGACAAAATAAAGCCTTTGTTAGCCTAAGCTCACTTCTGAGAATGGTAACATTGTAGCCAAAACTAGTGTTTTCAGTTGTATGATTAACAGCGTTTCTAATCCCCTATTTGAAGATTAGTTTTGTTATTTCGACTGTTTTCAGTTATTGTCAATTGTGCATAAAATGTGTGGTAGGTTTTAGAGAATCTGTCTAGTTTTAAAAACAATGCATACATTACATCGTTTAATGAACAAAGCTAAGAGAAACACATCGCTCTATTAAACGAGAAACACAAAAACATTGTAACATCTCCTGTATTTTATTATTAATTCTTCGTCTGATAAATATTACTTGAATATAATAAAACCTCATATGTTATATTGTATTTTTATTATAATATTTTTGATAATATAATAAATTATAATATATATTAACATTAAATTACTATACATTAGTATATAGTCAGGTGAAAGATGAAATACCATGAAGACGGACAAGAGGTTTCAAATAAACTATAGGAAAAATAAAATTAAAAAAAAAACTTTTAGAATTTTTCCGATAGGTGTCTGAAAAAAACTAAAAATGACAAACGCACTTAGAAATATGGCAAACCTGTATTTCCCTTGCCACCAAGGAAACTATTAGGGATATAAAAAATAGTATGCCCATAAGCGTTCGAAATCGGTTAGCAAAATAATACGCAAATTTTAAAAGTTTAATTAAAGAATATAGCACATACATTGATACATAAATTTGTCTATAAATTGTTTAGCAAATTGAATATTCACCGTATAATTTTCTAACACATACTTTTCTTTATAGAGAGATTTAACTTTACTGTATTTAATAAAACTGCATTAAGTTACAATAAAAACACGTCGACCTGAGCAACGAAATAAAATTCACTAACTATTGGCTCTGAAAACTCGTCATCGGCCCCATTTTGTCACACAGGAAGTACTTAAATTACTTTTATAAAAAAAATCTTTGACAACCAATCGCCGATGAAAGGCACCACTTTATTTCTCGCTCAGTTGATAAGCTTTTAGTGTTATTAAAGACTTTCTCCGTGTCAGCAAAAAGAGGAGAGTTGGCTAAAAGCATTAGGGGTGATTTTTTAAAAACATCTGTCATATAATGAAGAAACGTTTCCTTAAGGTTAACCTAATCCATGACATTTAGTAGACTGAAAGTTTGAAATGTGTCGCTAGGTGTTAAGTCCGGGCAAATTGATTATGGGGAGATATTTACTCCAATTGGTGGGTTTTACCGTTAGGATTTTGTTTAAGTATTTTAATTGTAAAAAATCTTTATGTTATGATATACCACTGATACTAAGCATACATTTTTATGTACATATAAAATTATAAATTCATAACGAGCGTAGAATGACAACTAATAGTGTGATATCTGAGTGCTCTTATGAACAGCTTTAACATGTTCTTGACATCACCACTCTTAGGAATCCAACTCAAAATACATCCTATAACTTCTACATTGGTAACCAGTAAGCGATGATAGCGTATCTGTGATTTTCATTGTAAAACTTAATAAATATAGAAATGTAACCAATACATATTTTTAAATAAGTTTGACACATTACAATATTTAAGTGGGAAAAAAATTAAAATACAAAATATTATTATAAAAGAACAAGGGGAAAAATGTATAAATTATAAGGCCTATAGGAACAATTCACACTTACAAATGACTAGAGAAATGGAATATACTGTGTGTGTGAGTGTGTATGTGTGTGTGTGTGCACGTGTATGCATCTGCGTGTCCTTGTGCATCCGTATGTGTATGGGCGCTAGCATCCGTGTGCGCGTGTACATTGTAGCCAAAACTAGTTATTTCAGTTGTATGATTATAAATATATAAATAAGTTGGATATAAATAAGATTATAAATATAAATATAAATATATATATATATATATATATATATATATATATAATATATAAATAAGTTGTATGATTATACATTACATTTTTTAATGAACAACGCTAAGAGAAACAACTCGTTTTATAAACGAGAAACAAAACCATTGTAACATCTACTATATTTTATTATTAGTTCGTGGTGTGATAAATATTACTTAAATATATTAAAACCTCATATATTAAATTGTGTTTTTATTATATTACTTTTTTTTCGTGTCCTGGTTTTTTAGATAGCATCGTGGGTCGTCAAAACTGCGTCCGCCAGCCTCAAGGCATCCACACTGTAGACGAACTCTTGGAGTTCCGAAGCCAGTGGCACCATTCCAAGTCGCAAGATATGTGGAACAAGGGCTGTGCATTCGAGAATGTGGTCTGGTGTGAGATGGGCATCGGAACAGTTCTTGCAGGAGATATATGTTCTGGTCTTGTCTGGAAGAATCTTCATTCCTTTAAAATGGTTTGTCCTAAGTCTTGCAATTCTGGGACCATCAAAATCGACAATAAAGGGTTTTCTGAAGGAATGGGGCAGAAGTTTGTACTTCGCAACTGCATTTGCGTCTGCAAGCGTTTTAGTAGGGCAATGTTGGTCAGAGTTTCTGCCTTCTTTGGCCAACGAATCCGCACACTCGTTTCCTTCAATATTCACATGTGCAGGTATCCATTGCAGCAAGCAGGATTTCCCATTGCAGTGCAAACTTTCCAGTAGGATGTTGATGGCAAAGGTGATGTTGGTTTCTCCATTTTTGATTCATTCTAAGGCAGCTTTTGAGTCAGAAAAGATAACTAATCCTTCCGTCGACAGAAATTCCGGACTGGACAGATACAAGGTAAGTGCCTCCTTAATTGCAAGAAGTTCACTGGTAAAGTTTGAAGCGATCAACCCTGTATTGATTTTATGCATATATTTGTCTCCATTTGGAAGAAGGAAAAAAACACCAGCACCTCCCTTGTTTTGAGATCTGTCAGATGAGCCGTCCGTATAGGCAATTGCTAAGTTCCCCTGTGAGAGCCTCTCGATCGTTTCAAGACCTCCTTGTCTAAGAATCTGTGGGCCTTCCATCTTCGAGGTTGGGTGTAGGAGATTCAAATTAATTTTAATTTCCTTTGGTTCCCCTCTGGGAAAAAGAGGCTCCTGCAGAAAGTCCAACGTGGAATGCTCCAACTTTATTTGTCTCCTACTAGCTCTATCAAGTTGAAGCGTTAAAAGATGATCTTTTAAGCCTTTCCGTATCTTTCCATTCATTAAACACTCTGGTGGAGATATGATCTTCCTTGTGACAGCCTAGTTTGTTGGTGAACTTAATGGTGGCAAGATTGCGCCTGCTTTCTAGAGGAGGAAGACCACATTCCCTTTCAACTTTTCCGTTGTTGGTTGAGGAGACTGCACCAATAATAATTTTTGATGCTCGATGTTGAATTGAATCCAATTTCAGTTTCGAAGTTGTAGATGCCGGGGTCCAGATTGGGGCAGGATATTCAAGTACTGGTCTAATGACAGAGCAATATACGCTGTTAAGGGTATTGGGTCTTGATCCCCATGTAGTTTCACAGAGTGTTCTAAGTATGTTCAATTTTCTGAGCGCTTTATTGGACATTTGTTCAATGTGCTTTGAAAAACGAAGCTCAGGATCAAGGGTCACGCCCAGATAGGTAGGGAAAAACACTCTTTTAATATTTGCATCAAAAGTGCCTCTTTGCCGTCTGTCTGTAGAGAAGATACTCTACGTTTGTCTTATCAGCGTTAATGGTCAATTTGAGATCGTTTGCCCATGTTGCAATGCCCTTCAGTGATTTATTAACAGCTTCCTCTGATGCTGCAATTTCTCCATGTGTATGCCATATAGCGATATCATCTGCATAACACGCGACTTTCGGGTCCGGATGAATATGAGGGCGGATGGTGCTCATATAAGCGAGAAAAAGAAGAGGACTTAGCACCGAGCCCTGAGGTACTCCAGCTTAGAGCCTGTGCGACATCGAGAGCACTCCATTGAACCTAACAGAAAAACTCCTGCTCCTAAGAAAATCGTTGATCCAAAGCATCGCTCTGCCTTTTATTCCAGAACTGTGAATAATGTATAATAATTTTTGACACCAAACTCGGTCAAAGGCCGATGATAGGTCTAAGAATACTGCAACCGTCTTTTTATGGGGCTTGCCTGAAAACTATTGATTATGGTTTGACTCAGGTAGAACAGCTAGTCCACAGTATCCACAGTAAGTGGAAATAATAGGAAGAGAAGGAAGAGGTATAGTGATAGTACGATGAGGATGTGCAACCGAATAAAACAACAGAAATTTTGGCAATAATAAAAGAACATATTGTAAACCACAACACTCCTTTTAATGGCTGATATAAAACTTGGAATATTTTGTAGGGACTCTTAAATAAGGAGAACATTAGTGTATAGTCAAGTGAAAGATGAAAACCCAAGAAAACAAATAAGAGGGTAATAAATGAATAAAGTAAACTTCAGTTCTGTCCGTTCATTACACTTTACGGTGCAACTATACTGGGAATAAATTTCTAATAATTACATTTGGAAGCCTTCCGATAGGAGTAGACGTCTAAACAGAACGAGTAGTAACAATTGCACTCGTAAATGTGGCAACCCTGTGTTTCCGATCGTCAAGGAAACCATTAGCTCCTGTAAAGGTAGACAAAATGGCAAGCTCACACCCGCTAGCAAATGGTTAGCAAAATTCGAGATTCCGGACTATGACAAAATGATACGATAAAGCGAGGGCAAAGTTCTTTTTCTAGTTATTTTTTCTAGTTCTAGTTATTTTAAGAAATTGTTCAAGATTGTATAAAATATTTAAAGTGAAAAAAATTTGTATGTGAAAAATACAGTGAAAATTAGTGGAAAATAATATATATGTATTAAATTAATGAGTGCGATAATGAATAAAATGAAAAAATAAAGTTTGATTAAATGAAATAAAAATATCGGTCAATGAATAAACCAAAATATATACATTTTTGCGCTTAAATTTTAATCTTAATAAGACATTTTAATCTTAATAAGAAATTTTAATCTTAATACGAAATAAAAATATCGGTCAATGAATAAACCTAAATATATTATACATTTTTGCGCTTAAATTTTAATCTTAATAAGAAATTTTAATCTTGATAAGAAATTTTATTCTTAATAAGAAATTTTAACGTTAATAAGACATTTTAATCTTAATAGGAAATTTTAATCTTAATAAGAAATTTTATTCTTGATAAGAAATTTTATTCTTAATAAGAAATTTTAATCTTAATAAGAAATTTTAATCTTAATAAGAAATTTTTATCTTAATAAGAAATTTTAATCTTAATAAGAAATTTTAATCTTAATAAGAATTTTTAATCTTAATAAGAAATTTTAATCTTAATAAGAAATTTTAATCTTAAGCTATACTTATCAAGAGTAGCATGTAGCTATAAAGTTATTATTTTTTAAAAATCGTGTAGGCCAGGCTATTCAGTCACACTTGGCTAGCTTGTTTCGGAGTACCCGTTGCTATTTTGCAGTGTTTGTAGAAAACAGTTTGTGTTTTATTTTACTTACAAATACATTCAATCTATACATTTTGGGAGTATGAATGAAATTTGGAATATTTTGTAGACTCTGGAGTTTTGATGCAGTTAGAATTAATGTTTGTATAGCTAGATAAGATTGAATTTTATGTTTGTTTTATTTGTCAATATATATATAATATACAACATTATAAAACATCATATATACAATATATATAAAATATTTATAGATTGCATATATATATTAATGGATGTTTGTATGTATATATGAATATATTCGTGTATGTATGTTATACACGCCTAAACCACTGAACAGAAAGTTATGAAATTGATTGACACATTCCCAGGATGGTTCGTTTGAGGTTTGGAACAAATCTATTAACAAGGCTCTGCCCCAGTTAAAAGTAAATATATAGTAAAATATATATAGTTAATATATAGTTAAAATATAGTTAAAATTTAAAATTTACAGGTTAAAAACCTCAACTTTCATTGTGATAATACAAGAATGTTACTTTCTACAAAGCCCGTTGAAGAATCTGGTGCTTTTTCAAACCAGATTTTAGTTTATTTCGAACAACTTCCCTTATTATTGTATTAAATCTTTCTCCTGGTTTTCATTTTTTATTAATTATTTTCCATTTGTTGAAATATCTACAAATAAGAATGAGGAAATGACTAAGAAGCAGTTAAAAAACACGATATAAAAAAGCTCATTGTTATACTGTGTATACAGGTTACTGGTAAAAACTAGCAATTTCGATCTTATTTTTAATGCAAAAAAAGATACGAAAGGTTTTGACTGTTTTGTAGGTTATTCAATTTTTTTATTTGTTTAACTCATTTTTCATCAATTAACTATCTTTTATAGTTAGTATTAGAGTAATTTTACATTGAACGTAAGGGACACTATTAACTGTATAAAACAACTGTAGCGAAATGTTTACTATAAATAAATGAAACCTCTATACCACAAATGACTTTTATCTTTTATTATATACTTTTCGATTGCATAGAAATCATATTCAGAGGTAATTGAAAAAAAAATATTGTAATTACCTCTGAGGATGATTGTAATGAAATATAAATGTACATAAGGTTTTAAATAAAATAAAAGTCATTTGTGGTATAGAGGTTTCATTTATTTATGTTGAGTAACACTATTGTTTATCATACCATATCAAGCTAATTGTTATTCTCCAATATAAAGGCCTGAACCTGATCACCGCATTTTGTGGGCGCCATAGATCACAGTCTTCATATATATATATATATATGTGTGTGTGTGTGTGTGTGTGTGTGTGTGTGTGTGTGTGTGTGTGTGTGTATGTGTGTGTGTGTGTGTGTGTGTGTGTGTGTGTGTGTGTGTGTGTGTGTGTGTGTGTGTGTGTGTGTTTATATATTTATGGTCTACAATATAATCTACAGGTGATGATCACTATCTTGGAAATATTCTAATTACGTATGACGCTGATCTGGCTTCCTTCATTCAAGAATTTTTATCTCTTTCTTTCTTTTAGATTCGTAGGTTAAACGTGAATCACTAAGGTAAGTGGGTATTGAATAATCCTCCGAAAGATTTGTAGATTGTATTTAGAATAAAATAACACCTACAGTTTTGTCCGATATAATGTGCTTTTCTCGCAGCTAAAGGAAAATAGTCAAATTTTCTTCCTATGACTTTTAAATGTGACCATTTTCTTCCAATGTCGAAATATTTATATAAAAATGAAAACAGTAATTGTTTCTATCCTCGACTTCAGCCTTTAATTACCTATGTTTGTTTATTTATCTTTTTGGTGCCAACATATAAATTAACACGTATCACACTTACGTTGGTTATTTTAAATGGCAAATTGTAGGCAATGCTGTGATATTGTAACAATATACTATTGGTTTGTATTGTATATTCCGACATATTAACCACATAGAACATTAGTATTGCAAGTTAGGATTGTGGAAACCTGTCCATACTCCCATCCTACTCTTAAAAAACAAGATGTATTGTGCTATTAAAATAGAAACTAAGAAATACTATAGCGTTTTAGTTGTGGTATTTATTCTTTATATACATCAAAGTTCGTAAACACTGCTTCTCGTCGTTTAAAGATTAGGTATAGTTGAATGGAGTAAACAAATTCGTTTTATTAGATATAGAAACGTTGACAGTTTATGTTATCTTATCAATCGCATATTTGTAAATAAACATGGTCATACTTCTCTTTAATATAATATCGCGAAACCAACAATTATGGATTATGGTTTAACGTCAAAAGGTTATACCACAATCAATACAAATGTAGAATAAAATAATGCTAAAATAAAGTAGATTTTAGTTTAGGCCATTATATTATGGGATGAATAGTTTAAGTTTAAGTATGAAAAGACAAAACTCTACTAGCAATTTGCCAATCGTATCTTCGCGCCGACGAGAGAACCATGACATAATGTTACATGAGCTGAACTACCTATGTATACTATTGAATGTAGTTCCATAGTAAAAGCTATATTTATAGTTAATTGTTTATTTTTCATATTGTTTCAATTCGTTTTAATGAAGTGATTGTTTTAAAATGTTGCTTTAAGAAACACAAACGTATAAATACCCCATTACAACATAAATGGTTTAGTAAACAGTAATGGTTTAAGCTTAATAAATTAATTTCAAGAATACACGTAAACTTCTGAATCAGCATTAAGTAACTTTGTCATATTTTCCAATTAAATCCCCAGCACTAGACAGCAATAATGAATCGCCCATGGCCCGCAACGTCTACAAATGCCACAAATGCCTACAGCAGTTTTCAAATATGAAAGGATGAATTGTGGCGACTAAGTAGTAGTATAATAGCCATCAAATGCAAGACTTGAAAATTGTACAAGAAGATTTTGTCAAAGTCTTGATATGAGCTGCTAAACCATTACTTATTGTTGAAATAGAATTATACAAATGGTTTACAGAGAACAAATAGAAACATGTTATTATATAACCGAAAGCTGCTGTAGAAGTATTTCACAGTAAACGGAAAAGAGAAAAATACTGTTTATATCTTTCTCAGATTTACGAAAACACATAAAGCATCAAGGTTAATTTAAATTGAGTAATAGGTTTTCTTTAATGGATTCCTAGAAAGTAAATTATATATATTATTTTTTATACTAATCGGTGAAGACATCTAAATAATAAAACAAAAGAAATATATATTACTGAGTCTGTCTCTAAGTTCGCAAAATCCGATTGGCGAATCATCGTTTTAACTTTTTAGGATTAGGCCATAAAAGTAAAAATTAGGTTCAAGAAATTTATAATGATTTCGTAACATAAAAGTAAGATTCTGCAAAGTTTATGTTACCACGGGATTTACGTCACGTTTTCAGTTGTTGTGCGTTTACTAATACTACGGATTTTCAGAGTCATCCCCACCTTATGAAAGAAGGTAGCGAAGTTAGGTTTATCACAACTATTTCCACAATTACCCTAAAATGACCACCCACGTTTGAAACTTGAAACTTGAATACCTCTGTTACACTGGTTATAATGTTTTAGTTGCCTAATCGAATAGTGAAACTGTTCGAGAAAGGAGGCTTTAAACTTTTAAATATATTCAATCGACAATTTCATACATTTTTAAACATCGTGTTAAAGTTGTATAGGTGCAAATGTTGAATCTTATACATTAACTTTAGTTGTTCACGCTTCAAACACAAAACGAAAGATTTAGAAAAATCACCCTGATATTTCATTTAGTTGTAAGCAACTGATGTTGTTACTAATTATTTATTTCACACCTATGAAAGGTGTGTAACTTTACATTGCTATAAAGTTATTTTTAAATAAATTCTGCAGGCCAAGCTATTCAGTCACACTTGCCTAACTTGTTTTAGAGTATTTGTTATTATTTTGCCGTGTTTGTAGGAACGAGTTTGTGTTTTATTTTCAATACAAATTTATTCAATCTATATATATTTTGGGAGGCAATATAATAATTTGCAATATTCTGTAAACCTTGGATTTTTATATAGTTGGATTTCAAGTTTCTATAGATAGATAAAACTGGATTTTATTTTATTTTTTTATTTGTCAGAAATAAAACCTACATTTTTTTTGCTATCATACAAGATATATACAAATATATAATAACAGCCAAGATTTTAGAATTTTCTTCTACAAAATAATCTATATTATGTTCTACCTAGAGGCAGGCATTTTGCATTGTTTTAACAGATAGAAATAGTTATTGTTTTATTTTATTTTTATTAGTTTTGTTACAATTTTATAGCTCCTTGTATGATTTATATATGTTACTACTTTTTAACGTATTATTTTTTTTAATAAAGCGAATAAATGTAAAACTTATTATAATATTATAATATAACTTATATTATAACTATATTATAACTTATAATATTATATATACATATATATATATATATATATATATGTATATATATGTATATATATATATATATGTATATATATATATATATATATATATATATATATATATATATATAATTTTCA
>JBAIZL010000001.1:158698220-158703220 GCA_036971475.1 Prosapia bicincta
AGGTTTTGATAAATTGTGGAGTCACTGAAACATCTGACCAATACGTTACATAAACAAACCTTCTAGCTGCTGTGCAAAAATTATAAATGGATGCCATTCCAGGGTAAATTTAATTTAATCACTATTTATAACGTGCATAAAATTACTACTTCCTTAATATTAAGTTAATTATAGCTTACCAGTAGAGGTGTCTATGATTTAAATGGCTTACTTGTAACACACTTTAGATGGTGTTACATATTAAAATGGAAATTTCAGAAAACAAACGAGAATGTATTCAAAAATTGTAACAATATACAACTATATCAAAAAATTGAGATTTATTAGAAATATTTTTAATGAGATCTCTGGTTGATAGTGACATCTGTCGGAAGAGTTTAAAAACAAGTATTAAAGTATGTCTGCGCACATGCGATGCGCGTTGGCAGGGAGGCTTGCTCACAATGATAATTTAATTCTCTTTTAGCCAAAATGTAAAAGGCAACGGACGTATCCGAGAGCGAGGAAAATTTTAGTTTGCAAATTATAATGTAACAGTTTTTTTAAAATTTATTTATAATCATGGTGTAGAAGACAGCGTACGTAGCCAAGTACAAAGATGGGACGTTGAAGGTATTTCGTGAGACTTTTCCACTAGAAGGATGCGAGGCAACGACATGTGAATACAGCTAAGTGGACGATTTCAAACTTTAGAGATTTATTGCAAAATTTAAAATGTTAGACAGTTTAAATCAAATTAATGAACCTTGAACTTTTCAACAAATATAATTTATCCATCATTTGGTGCACTTGTGTTCACCTTGAATTGTAAGATTTTATTATTATAAAGAAAAAAAAGCAAGTAAACTCGATTACAGATCCATTTTCAGTCATTGATTGATTCATAGATTGATTGCTATACGTAGAAATTCATAAGTCAAAATATTAAATCTTCAATAATTTGTAACTGAAGCAATGTCTAGAAATTTGTATCATGATTATAATTTATGTTATTTTTTTGTTAAATAAAATGAGTGTAATTTGCTGTAATTTAATTTAAAAGACTAATTATTTAACCAGCACACAATTCCATGCATTTCAATTTAATTAGCCTTTAAATATTAATTTAATGAGACTCTGCTAGTTTAAATGATTTAACTTTGTATTTTTAAATATTCAATCATTATTTCAAAAAGGTAACGTAGTTCTAACTTCAAGATTTGAAGAGCGTTACAGACAGACGGTTATTATTACGCCTGAACTGTGAGCTAGAACTTAAAACTTAAACTTAAACTAAAACTAAAAACCCACATAACTAAGAAAACGTTACATACTTGGATAGGACCAATAGGAAAGCCGGATTTGTTACCCCCACCACACCAACCTATTCGTTGATTGGTTGAGTGACGTACGATGGCGGCCTGACGTACGATGGTGTATGACTATTTAGGTGTATGACGTCAATGGCTTTCTTGTTCTGGAGGCGGTAAATGTTGGAAGAAAAATAAAGTTGTATGGTCGGGATTCGATCCGTGAACGTTTGGGTTTGTGGCTTGTAACGCTACCGACTAAGCTACGAGGTAGGTAGTTGTGTTGTATGTGGGTACAAGAAGTTCTTTGGATGTTAGATGGTTGTGTACAGGATTTGTTATCGCCATTTAATCTCCTTGTCTGATAGTAGATGTTCATGTTGAAGGACTTCGAGGGCCTTCTTGTTCTGGTAGGCATGTTGATGAATGTAGTAGAAAAAATATTTCAAAATCGACTAAATTACACTAAATCGACTAAACATAAAATTCTACTATGACAACGCAGAAGAGACGTACGGGAAGTGTAGACAAGGAATTCGCAGCAGAGACGAAAACAGTCAAGATCGGTGACGCTTGCATACCAAGATGGCCACCCCAGTAACAACCGATCTCGAGGGAGAAGAAAGAAAAATCTACCTGGATTTAGGAGTGACCCTTCGTTTAAGGTCAGAGGTTAATTTCTCTCGTTTTCATTTAATTAAAAATTCTATATTGAACAATTTTTGGGGAAAGTTGACATTTTAAATAATTCAATTTGAAATAAAATTTCTTTTTGGAGTTAATGAATTTCAGACAATGGCTTTGTTTAAAAAGAGAGAGGGTAGTGTTGGGTAGGGGGTCCCCTCTACAACATGAGGGCCCTTTTCCAACCATGATTACTTATATTAAATAAATAAAATTAAAATTGTTATACAATAAGAAAAAATTTGTGTTTTTGGTTTTATGTAAAAAAATTCAGATATTAGTATTGATGAAAAAGTAATAAAATGAAAGTTCAATGAAAATTACTTAAAATTAATTAATGCAAATTAATTGTAATTATTTCAGAATCTAGTTAAATCATAGAGGGATTAAGGGGTTGTGAAATTGTGAGTCTAGTGAATAAATTTATTACGTTAAGAATTTCAAATAAAATGTAAGGTTTTAGTTAAATTAGTTACATAAGAAAAAAATATTTTATTTTTTATTGTTGGCAAATAAGTGTTCAAAATCTTTATCAAACTAAATGTAGTAAAATTGTATATTGAAATAATTCTGTTTTATGAAAGATGTCCATTGTTTAACTTAAAGGGTTATATTGTCTTTGTTTTTTAATTTCATTGCTGTTCTTAGATATTCTAATTAGTTAAAGGATTAAATGGGTAATTGATATAACAAATCATTTTATATTATTAACTGTTCTTAAACAGAGAAAATTTGCTTTTGGAATTAACTTCTAAATTGAAAATATCGATGGTTTAGTTTAAAGGATTACATTGTTTTTTAATATGATTGCTGGTTTTAAATATGTTAAATAGGTTAAAAAAGCAAGGACTGTTTTGGTTCAATTAAAGAGTTATGTAATTGCGATTTTAGGAATTAAAAAAGTTAAAGAGAACCCAGCTAAAGTAAAATTTTCCATTTGAAACTAATAATTAAAGATAGAATTTCTCAGAAAATGTAACATAAAAAGAATAGACAGACAAATATAAAAAGAAAGGTATTATTAAAAACTTACCGAACTAATAGATGTAAGATGGGTAAAAACTGTGCAGTAGTAATAAGTTAAAAAGTAAATAAAAAACATATTTTTTAATAACTTGCCAACAAAGCAATAGTGTTTTTATTTAAAACAGATTTCTTACACACTCCTAAAACCAAAGGGTCATTTAGCCAAAAAGATACCTTTAAAGAACTCATTCCCCGAGAAATACGTACCCAAAGGGTTAAATTTCAGCAAGTTAGGTTTTTTATAATAAAGTCCAGTGACCTGTTCTCTGGCATTGGCGGCTCATTGCACAGTATCATAGTTTGGCTAGGATATGCCTTGTCAGAATTCTGAGCTTGCGGTGGGGTAAGGGGGGAGGCGGTGCGCCAGTGCGGGGCGGGACGGCCCGCGGACGGCGCGGTGCGCGCTCCGCTGCAGTGTGTGTGTGTGTGTGTGTGTGTGTGTAAACTATGGTATAGCTTCTTTGACATTTTCAGCTCAAAATGTACCTTGACGGAAATGCACGGGGACGCTGAGGATTGATTGAACTACTTCCAATCGATTTAAATACCAATTAAATAATTTAAAAAATTTTAAATTTTTGTAAATTTAAAAGCAACAAGTGTAAAAAAGTGCAAAAACTTCAGATTCTTCCAAAAATCTTGATGACAAGATATGTCAGTTGTAAAGCCCGATGACTGTGATGTTTTTTAATTGATGGTTCTCCAAGTTGAAGGAGGGAACGGACAATGGCTTGGCAGTCAAAAACATGATCTGGGGTTATAGTTGTGATTGAGGACAATACTTACAAATGGGATAAAATTTTAAATTAGTTGGTGATATCTTCACGGCCTTGAAATTTTCAGTACGTAGCCTAGCTATTGTAGGTTTCTTGGACAGTTTATATCAAGAATGGTTGTCTTGCTAAAATGCTGGCTGATGTAGATTTTTCGCTTGGCATCAGCATTAGTATTTGTATAAGTGACTGTTAGAAGTGGATCTTCGTCACGTGCTTCCTTTGCAAGGGCATCTCCACACTCATTACCCTCAATTCCGACATGAGCAGGGATCCGCTGAAGAAAGCAAGGTATATTTAATGAATGGAGTAGAGTAGTCTATTAATTTCTTGTGTCAGTCTTGTCTCACCATTATGTATGGCTTCGAGGGCTGATTTTGAATCTGAGAAAATTACAACTTCCTCTATTGAACTTTTAGGAAGAGGAGAAGAGCGATAGTGGGTAAGCTCCTCTTTAATTGGAATTAGTTCACTAGTGCAGTTTGAAGCAATTTGGTCAGTGTATATTTTGAGCCTGACATAATTTTCTTAGGGGCAAAAGATAAAGATCCTTAAACCTCATCCACTACAGTCAATATCAGAGGAACTCTCTGTGTAGACTAAAGCACTGTTTTCTTTAGCAAGCAACTGAACCGTATCTTCACCCTTCTGTAATAAAAGTTGAGTTGGTTCCTTCTTAGAGATGGTTCCAGTAAGGTAATACAGATTTTAGTATTTAATGTCATAACAATCCAGGAGTCGCTGACATTTTTGACATCTCACAGCTATCATCAATACTAACCATAAAGTATTTATGTCTTGTGGTACGTTGACGCCTACCCTCTCTACATAGGTTCAGTTAGTCCGCACCCCTTCACGCTATTCCAACATCGTTTGGAAAATACTTCCTATAGGCGACTTTATTGATTTGAAAATAAATCCATTGTCCAGGAAATCAGATGGAAGATAAAATCAGTTTGTATGTAGTACAACTCAAACCTAATTTATCAAGATGAAACATTTGGCTAAACTGTAGTAACTATGTAAATAAAGAATTGATAAGGAAGATCATGATTGTGTAGAAGTAACAATAAACAGAAGTCTTTTTGAAGGTAAAAATAACAACTACTTTGTAAAACCAAAGAGAACTTTATATTTAATAATTTCAAGAAGTAGTAAGGTGAACGTCCACAGAGCCCCCAATACGATAGACTAGTCACCTTCAGTCGCGTAAGGTGCAGTAAGGTAA
>JBAIZL010000001.1:158708220-158718220 GCA_036971475.1 Prosapia bicincta
ATTATTTAGTTTCATTTTTTATTTAGGAATATAATTAATTCAGATTGTTTATAATAAGTAGCGTTTATAAAATTTATTAACGGCCTAACTGGTTTCTCTACATTGTGCAATTTAATAGGTCCATTCATAATTGGAATGTTTCTTCTATCATTTATATAATTACAAGTATTATGTTTATTAAATCATAATTAAGAATCTTTTATTAAATTTTGCATTCAATTTTGGAATTTCGATGTAGGATCCTTACATAATTTACAAAAGTTCTTTTCATTTATATATTTTTAAGTGGTATTTATATGTTTGTTTTTATCAATAATTACAATAGCATTACATTTATCACTTAAAGTGTAATAAGATTGTTATTTTGTAATGTATCCTTTTGTCTATTATTCCTGATGATGTTGGTACTGTTTGCCAACGAAAAGCTATAAATTTTATAATTCAATAAATTACTCTTATTTTCTCTTACTGCATTTCTCTTGTTTTTTTCACACACACACACGCACATACACACACACACACACACACACACACACACACAACACACACACACACACACACACAAACACACACACACACACACACACACACTCACACACACACACACACACACACACACACACACACACACACACACACACACACACAACACACACACACACACACACACACACACACACACACACACACACACACACACACACACACACACACACACATACACACACACACACACACACACACACATACACACACACACACACACACACACAAACACATGTAGGAATGAATAAAATATACCATAAAAATTAGTATTTAGGCTACAGGTGTTTTCCTCTTTAACACTACACCTGAAACAAGAAATGCCTTTATATAATTACGTCAAGCGTATGTGCATTGACGTTGTTTCGACAAGCAGTTTCATATTTTGTTAGTTAGATATCGATAATTTTAAATTTATTCTCTAGTAATATAAGAAATTTATAAAAAATTAAGTAATTTAAACTCAATTGTCCATTAGTATTTATCAATTTTCTACGACTTAGTTTTTTGTGGAAAACTGTCAATTAAATGGTATACGCGTTTGATTCCTAGTAGCGCTATAGAAATTCGGTTTGGCACATTTTTGCCAGACTCAGCCTGGCAAAGTAAGACCCCTAACAGTTATAATGGTAGGTTAGTTGTAGAGCCGACCATAATTATCTGCCACAACAGCGTAAGGACAAAGAAAGGCTTATCTGAAGTATCTGACTCCTAACTCTGACAATGGCATAAAGGAAGGTATCTTGGATACATGTTGTAACGCTTTTCTTCGTATTTCTGCCAAACTGCCGAGAAACGAGGTTTCCTTAGTCGCCACCAAGGACAGCACAATACAGTTTCCGTTTATTATCAGCGGTTCTCTATGTACTTAAATTTCCCGGTCCTTTTAAAATAAAATTGCAAGTCAAGGAAAGAATCGAATAAGAGAAACCATAGGGTGCGCGTCGTAAGGGACCAGGCAGGAAAAGACCAATACTAGCGGTGATCAAGGGACCAATCTCCGATCGATCGGGTTTACCCCAAGGAATCCAGCTTCGGAAATATCATTTATGAGGCATCTTCACTCCTGTTTCAAGTGGTTAGTGGGCGCCAAATAATTTTCCGTTTTTTAATTTAAATTCTGTTTATCACCAGATCCCAAAATTCACTCACGTCCCATTTGGTTTGAGTACCGGTGCGCAGGTCCTCACACGCCTTCTAGACCAGGTCTTTTTATACATAAAATACCAGTAAGTGTTCAATAACCTTGATGACCTGATAGTTTACTCTAATTCCTGGGAGGAGTAATAACGGCATCTCCGCGAAGTGTTAATGCGTCTACACGGGTTAGGCTTGACGGTTAACCCCGAAAAGGTCGAGTTCGGCGTAGAGGAGATGTGTTTCTTGGGGCATTTGGTTTCATCCCGAGGCGTTACTGTCGAGACCAACATCATTGAACATTTACATAAATGAAATAAACAAAAATAATAATATTATTATTATTGAAATGGAAAAAGATATAAAGTCAATTTTCTAGATATAATAATAACAAGGCATAATGATATATTCGAATTTAGTTATACATCGTTATCTGACGCTAACAAACCAAATAGTAATTCATATCATCCATATAATAAAAAAATGAATGCAATATACAATTTATTATACACATTACATAAAATAGATATGAATGATGAAAAGAGAATGAGAGACAAATAATATTATATATCAAATAGCAATAGAGAATTGATGTAAAAAGAAACATAATTAATAACCTGTTTTGGCCGTTTCAGTGTGTATAAGTGGGTAGGTGTGTGTGTGTGTGTGTGTGTTTGTGTGGCGTGTGTGTGTGTGTGTATTGTAGGTGCATGTGTGTGTTTGATTGGTGTGTGTGTGTGTGTATGTCTATTGTTGGTGTATGTGTGTGTGTTTGTGTAATGTGTGTGTGTATGTGTGTGTGTTTGTGTGTATTGTAGGTGTATGTGTGTGTTTGTGGTGTATGTGTGTGTGTGTGCGTATGTGTGTTTGTGTGTGTGTGTGTGTATGTGTTTGTGCGTATGTGTGTGTGTTTGTGTTGTTGTAAACAAGCGTTTGTAACACTTCGTTTAATATTACAAAACCAAACTAAGTCTTTGCCCATGTACAGTAATTTAATCTATACGCAAGGAAGACTAATTGCGCATGCGCAAGGCTTAGCTGTGCATGCAAAAAAAAGGTTAACTCTTATAATATTATACTCTTTCGCGTTTTTCAAATTAAATGCACGTCCAAAGCCAAGCTGTCATCAAGGAAAACTGCAATGGTGGATGTCTCTTATTCAAGGCATTCACTAAAGCATTTCTGACTCGCGTCAACTGCTGAGTAGTGGAGTGCTCTCTCCGGAAGCCGAATTGCTCTTGTCGAGTGACGCCATCCAGAACGGGAAAGATGTAGTTATGGAGGAGTCTTTTAAAGAGCTTTGATTTGATCGGGAGAAGGAAGATAGGTGAATTGATGGTGTGACTATTGGTATATGATAATATGTCGTTATAGGTATATATACGCATTGTAAACACTCGCACTAGGCTGATACACTCTTCAAACCTGTGACATTGAGTCACCTTTGATGATCACCTAACCATTGAATGCTCACTGCACAACTGTATAACGCTCTTCAAATTTCGGCTTCACTTTATACTTTATTCAGTGTTGATAAAAGACCGGTTCGTATATAATACATCCTTGATCATATAACCTGTTCTGTGCACACCTTTAGACATCTAATAGGTTTAGTTAATGCTTACTGGATTATGCGTGAGTGAACGGATGTTTGGCTGAAATACGTCCTTGTCCACATGACGCGTTTAGCGTTGGATCATTTCTAACCATGTAAACATATGATTCCTGAAAAACTACAATAGTCCTAACCACCTTCCAATATAAATATATATATATGTGTGTGTGTGTGTGTGTGTGTGTGTGTGTGTGTGTGTGTGTGTGTGTGTTTGTGTGTGTGTGTGTGTGTGTGTGTGTTTGTGTGTGTGTGTGTGTGTCTGTGTCTGTGTGTGTGTGTGTGTGTGTGTGTGTGTGTGTGTGTATGTGTGTGTGGGTGTGTGTGTTGCAACGGTCTGAATTACCTTTCAAATTAAGAAATTAATAATTTCCTATTGTTTAAATAACAATTTTAATATTTGAATAATAAGGTTTTAATTTAGGGATCTTAACACGGTACACAAAACGGCGTGAGCAGCAGATATATAAATATTTAATAAATATGTAATTGCAACAAAACCAAAAAACCGAAGCGGAGCAAAGGGACGGACGTTGCAGAATTGGCGCCCGAACAGGAGGGACTTTGAACAGGTACCCTATTTCAAAATAAAATAATTAAATTATGTAAAAGTAAATCGTGATTGTGACATAAGTGAAGTCAGAATGTTTAACAAAACAATTATATTTTTTAAATAATAAATTAAATTAAAGAAAAATACGAAAGCGTACCAATAAAATAAAAATAAATAAATAATTAGACGAAAGAGCGGGTGAGGAACCGTATGACCTAGGACAATCGAATATAAATAAATAATCAGGTAATCTAAATAAATAATAAATTAAAATAAATAAAATGTCAAAAACCGACATGAATAAATTAATGGACTTTTTCAAGGCGGAAAAAGAGAGAAAGAAGGCGGAAAGAGAGGAAGAGAAGGGGAAGAAAAACAATTAGGAGAGAGAGAGAAGGCGGAAAGAGAGAAAGAGAAGGCGGAAGAAAAACAATTAAGAGAGAGAGAGAGAGAAGGCGGAAAGAGAGAAAGAGAAGGGGAGCAAGAGACAACAAAAAGAGAAAGAGAAAGCTGAAGAAAAAATGGAAAGACAATAATTATGGGAGGCTTACCAATTGAAATTGGACGATTACCAAAAAGAGACAGAGACTAAGACAAATGATATAATTGAAAAATTAAACGAAAATGAGACTGAAATTGAGAAATTAAAAACCAAAACTAAAACTTTCAAAATATACACAAGTCAAGACTGCAAAACAGGTAGCAAATGTGAAACAATCAGCCGGGACAGGAGTTGTAACACAAGTTTGCTTGCCGAGGGTAATAGACAGGAACGGGGAGGCATATTACCGTAAAATTGAGTTCTGGGGGACTGGTAAGGAAGACCCGATGACATTCTTAAGTGAAATGGAAGATTTATTCACCGATATCGACAATATAATGGACGAGATGATCAAGCTAAAAATAGTAGAGAGATAATAAAAAGGGGCAGCGGATGCATGGTGGAAAGCCATCACAAACGACACAGAAACGTATTCAGAATTCAAACACGAATTCACAAAACACTCCTGGAGTTACCACCAGCAGGATAGGGTACGGAGACAGATTAACCAGGGACGCTACCATAACAATGGACCATACTCCATGGCAGAGTATTTCATTATGATGGTAAACAGGGCAAAAAACGTAGACCCGATAATCCCAGAAAACCATTTAATTTTCATGCTAATTAAGCATTTTTTCAGTAACGTGCAGTTAGCTAGCGTAGGAAACCCAACAAGTAACATAAAACAAGCAATAGCTTTCCTACAGCAGTTGGATAACGTTACAGATAATGCAACGGGAACGCTCAGCGCAGTCGACAAAGGCAGGTTGCTCCAAACCAACAACCTAACCTTAACCCTAGGTCCCTTGGTGACTCCACACAACACCAAAATTCCAAGTATCCGATAAACCTTACTCCTAAAACGCCTACCCCCGGAACAAGCGACCAAAAACCAAAAAAATGAGTAGGAGGATCTCTGGCAACAAACAGGGAGGGATAATTATTTGTAAAGATAAAGAGAGAGTTAAATGTATTTATTTGAAAAGATAATTATTTTAGTTTAATGACGTCCGTTCATTACACTTTACGGTGCAACTATACTAGGAATAAATTTCTAATAATTACATTTGGAAGCCTTCCGATAGGAGTAGACGTCTGAACAGAACAAGTAGTGAGAAACGTACTCGTAAATATGGCAACCCTGTCTTTCCGATCGTCAAGGAAACCATTAGCCTCCTGTAAACGTAGACAAATGCTCGTTTTTCAATGTTGTTTAGTTGGAACGTTGTTCATTTGATGCAGCCCCGTTTTAGAGTATCAATCTAGTTTTAAAAACAATGCATATTATAGATCGTTTAATAAACAAAGATAAGAGAAACACCTCGCTCTATTAAACGAGAAACACAAAAACATTGTAACATCTCCTATATTTTATTATTAATTCTTCGTCTGATAAATATTACTTGAGTGTAATAAAACCTCATATGTTATATTGTATTTCTATTATAATATTATTGGTATTATAATAAATTGATATATATATATATATATATATATATATATATATATACATATATATTACAATTATTTACTATTGGATTTGTAACACTCTTAAAAATAAGGTGTTACATATAAATTCATTTATATATTTGATTTTTATTTAATAATTATATCGTTCAATATAAAAGAAAATTTTTGTTTTCTTGGTGCACTTTGTGAAGCTAGCATAGATAGTAGCGCCCCTAGCGGGTAAAAATTTAAAATATCGTACGAATGGTAACTTGGGGTAATTAACCCACATCACCTCATGTGACGTAAGCTCAGAAAATTCAAAATAATAATCGAGGGTGGGAATTTCCGTTGGCGTGCCCTTGCAGAAACCCCAGTTCTCCAAAAGTCTTTGAACGAGACGGACGTAATGGCATTTTTGGACATAATTTAGAAATTTATAAGCTTCCAGTATTCAAAATTTAAGATGTCAAGGCCGGTACCAAAAATTTACTCACGAGCTAAAGAAGAAGTCAGAAGCGATTATTTTCGTGTATCAAAATAAATAAAAGTTTATATAATTTTTGTGTAAGAGCGCAGTGATTTCAGGAGCGATGTGCAGTGATTAGTGATTCCAAAAGCCATGGGCAATGTTTAATATGTGTTAAAGTGTTTTAAAAATAAGTAATGTGCACAAGCAGGTACGTTTTAGATGATAATAAAGAAAATGTATTTTAATGTTAACTAAGTTGAAGAATTTTTAATTGATAAACGGTTAACACATGAACGGTAGAAATTGTCCTTTAAATATTCATTTCTAAAAATTTAATCGAAATCTTAAGTTACTACCTTCTCGATATATATAAATTTTAAAGGTTAATAAGTAATTAAAATGTATGGAATAATTAGCAGTAATTAAAAGATAATTACTCGACACATTGCTGTCTTTTGTTCTACTGTAATTTGTCACTGATTAATTAATTGTATGACTTTGTATTTTAAAAATTTAAATTCTTATTTCACAAGTAAACTAGAACGTTACAAATTTTCAATTTTCATTTCAAGTAACCTATTCTGTCTTCCTAAGATATCAGAAGATCGTTTACAGAATGACATTATTATGCCTGGCTGGAAACGGGGAACTAGATAGAGCCCTGGGTAAGTAAGGTAATTAATTTGTTAATTAGAAATTAACACACATTTTTAATAAAGCCCTGATAAATACTTACCCAGCAAAAAGGCCAAACTGTTACATATGCGCCACTCTGCTAGTTTTGTTTGTTCCTAAAAATCAACTGTTACAACTGCGCGACTCTGCTTGTTTTGTTTGTTCCTAAAAATCAACTGTTACAAATGCGCCACTCTGCTAGTTTAATTTTTTAACTGCTTGTTTTTGTTGTTTTCTAAAATGTAGATCTCACACTCTGCTTGTTTAATTTTTAACTGCTAATTTTCGAAAAATTTATTAATTAAAATGTTGAATGATAATTACTGCTAACGAATTCTAAAGATTAATACCATTCATGTGTTAATTAGGTATGATGTGCAGCCCTCCTTAAAAATACTCGTCAGTGTGTAGTAAAGTTATTTTCAAGTAAATAAAATGTCTAGCGATTTAAAAATAAATGAGTTGGTAAAAGACGAGTAAATTTTCGAACTAAAAATTATAAATGTAAAGTTTAGAATGGACAGTACAGTATATGTAATAAGAAACATAGCCAAAGATAAAAATTGTAAAGGCTGTCCTGTTAATTTAATATATGGATAAATAAAATCTCTCAGAGAAATTCAAAGAAAATGTTCAAAAATCATGATAAATTAAAGAAGGAAACAAAGGTTGTTATGTTACTTACAATAAACGTTGAATTAAGTAGTCAAATTAAATTGTAATATTTTATTGGACACTGGAGGTTCAATAAATATAGTAAAAGAAGAATTGTTTTTAAACATTGTCAAAATTAAAGTAAAAAAAAATAGCAGAATGTTTAGAATGTAAAATGTCAGACGACCTAAATGATAAAAACAAGGATAAAATTTAAAAGAAGATATAATAATAATGATTTGAATAAAGTCTTTTTTGTTGTGAATAATTAGCTGTATGTAATTCTTAAATTAAAGAATGGGATTTAATTTAAGAATAAAGTTAGTGAATTTTCAAAGAATGGGATTTGAAATTCAAAAAGGGTTAAGATGTACTGAAGATGTATAAGATAACAAAGATGTTATAAGACAATGGTACAGGCTTAAAATTTTGCCAAGTGAGAGTAAAAATTGTATAGACAAAAGTGTCGTGAAACAATGTGCTCAGGGGCAAATATGGTAATTAGGTGGCTTACAAGAAGTGAGCAGGTTTATACAGCTAGATGAGAGGTTAGGATTGTTCACATAATATAGGACAAATTCAAATTAAATTTAAGTAAAAGATATTTGAAAGAACTCTTGTCATTTTAATTCTTAAAACAAAATGTAAAGTAGCATTAAATAGTATAAAACGTTCTATGGTTAATAATTTAAACTCAAAAGAATTTTAAATTAAATTGGCTATAAAATGTGAAGATCCGTATAAAATATTATAACTTATTTTTTAATCATATGTCTGTACTGTTCCAACAAGGTAATAACTTAATAATATAAGAAGAGCACATATAAATCGATTAAAATTGAAGCAGGGACATTCTGAAAGTGGTAAATTATTTATTAGACGAATAAAAGAGTATTAAAAGTTAATGTTGGAAGAAATTTAAGCCATTGTTTAATTTTTAAAAAGAGAATTGATTAATAGGAAAAATAGGATGTGCCTTTATATGCAATTTTACAAAATCATGACGCCACATTTACATAATTGCGTGTCGAAAGGGCCCAATGACTTGCAATTACACACTACACGAGATAGACGACAAAATCTCAAAATACATAAAACTACACAAAGAGACTAAAACACTTGACCATAAATTGTATATGGAGGTACAATCCTAGTTTTTGTTTAATTTAATTCGTATTTTATTAATGCAAGAGCTTAGACAAAATTTAAAATCAAAATTGTTGTAGTAATGTTTGAAGGAAATTATAAGAATAATTAATTGAAATAAAGTCCTTGTTGTGTCAACACCTAACTGTATAGTTTTTAAATCAAAGTATGGGATTTAATTTAAGAATAAGGTATTTGGATTCAAAATATGGGTTTTGAAATCCAGGGTTGTTTGTATAAGATGTACGAATGTTGTAAAAATAACACAGAGTAGTTATAAAGCAATGGTGGAGTCTTAGTGTGTAAATTGAGAGAGAATTTTTGAGAAAACACATGTAGCGTCATTTAAATGTGGTATTTGTGGCTTACAGGGAGTAAGAAGTTTTGCAGATCCCAGGCAGTGGACTGTGACAAATACAGCTAGATGATAGGCTAGGTTCGTTGACACAAAAAGAGACAATGTCGAAGAAAATTTAATTAATAAATGATTTGTAGGATTTTTAATAGAGAAATAATTCGATTAATAATTAATAAGAAATTGAAAGAGTAAAGAATTTAAAAATTGAAAAGATATAAATTTGTATTCTTAAAGTTTATGAAACAAAATGTTCACAAGAAACAGATTTTTAATGAAAGAAATTGAAGTGTGTAATATTTTTAAAAGTTTTAAAAATGTGAAATGTATAGAATGTCTTTGCAATAGAACGCTGTGAATAGATTTGTAAAAGAGCCTATGTGTGAGAAAGCGGATGTGCTTCCGTAAGGGGAAATGGCAAGCATTCCATAGTGGAGACTGTTAGTAAACGAAAACATCCGTTGGCCAGTCAATGTTTATACTTTTACTATAGTACGTAAAACATTTTGTTCAATTGTAAAAGGGGATTGCACACACACTGCACACACACTCATGTATAAAATGTTGAAGTAGAAATAAGATGTAATGTCTAACAAAAATTTTCTTTTCAGGTCGACAAGAGAAAATGTAACACTCTTAAAAATAAGGTGTTACATATAAATTCATTTATATATTTAATTTTTATTTAATAATTATATCGTTCCAATATAAAAGAAAAATTTTGTTTTCTTGGTGCACTTTGTGAAGCTAGCATAGATAGTAGCGCCCCTAGCGGGTAAAAATTTAAAATATCGCACGAGTGGTAACTTGGGGTAATTAACCCACATCACCTCATGTGACGTAAGCATGGTCTGATATCG
>JBAIZL010000001.1:158723220-158798220 GCA_036971475.1 Prosapia bicincta
GTAAATTTTTTAGTCATAAAATTTATATTGTGGGGTTAAATGATATTTAATTAAGTGGAATAAATCTGCCAAAGAAGTAGTTCTATAATTATTACTTATGATAAAATAATTATAATATTTTATTTTTATATTTTTACATCCAAAATTAAGGGAAGACGAATTTAAACTAAGTAAGAGAGATCTAGGCAGATTAGTTTTACATGAATACAAGTAGCTTTAAAATGTAAATTAATTAGAAATAAATTGGAAAATTAGTTATAAAATGTTAGGTTTTTAAGAAATTATTCAAGGTTGTATAAAATATCTAAAGTGAATAAATTAGGTTTGATATTTAATAATATATATATGTAATAAATTAATGGGCGAGATAATGAATAAAATGAAAAAAATAAAGTTTGATTAAATGAAATAAAAATATCGGTCAATAAATAGACCTAACTATATACATTTTTGCGCTTAAATTTTAATCTTAATAAGAAACTTTAATCTTAATAAGAAATGTTAATCTTAATAAGAAATTTTAATGTTAATAAGAAATTTTAATCCTAATAAAAAATTTTAATCCTAATAAGAAATTTTAATTCTAATAAGAAATTGTAATCCTAAAAAGAAATTTTAATCTTAATAAGAAATTTTAATCCTGATAAGAAAATATAATCTTAATCAGAAAATTTAAATTTAATAGGAAATTTTAATCTTAATAAGAAATTGTAATCTCAATAAGTAGTTTTATTCTTAATAGGCAATTTTAAGCATAATATAAAAATTTTAATCTTAATAAGCAATTTTAATCTTAATAAGAATGATAAGAAATTTTATTCTCGATAAGAAATTTTAATCTCAATAAGAAATTTTAATTTTATTAAGAAATTTTATTATTAATAAGAAATTTTAATCTTAATAAGAAATTTTAATATTAATAGGAAATTTTAATCATAATAATAAAAAATTTTAATCTTAGTAAAAAACTGTAATCTTAATAAGAAATTTTAATCTTGATAAGAAAATTTAATCTTAATAAGAAAATTTAATTTTAATGAGAAATTTTAATCTTAATAAGAAATTTTAATCTTAATAAGTAATTTTAATTTTAATAAGAAATTTTTATTCTTAATAAGCAATTTTAATCGTGATAAGGAATTTTAATCCTAATAAGAAAATTTAATTTTAATAAGAAATTTTAATGTTAATAAGAAATAATAATTTTATTAAGAAATTTTAATCTTAATAAGAAATTTTAATCCTAATAAGAAATTTTAATCTTAATAAGAAATTATAATCTTGATAAGAAATTTTATTCTCAATAAGAAATTTTAATCTCAATAAGTAGTTATAATCTTAACAAGCAATTTTAATCTTAATAAGAAATTTTAATCCTAATAGGAAATTTTAATCTTGATAAGAAATTTTAATCTTAATAAGAATATTTAATTTTAATACGAAATTTTAATCTTATTAAGAATTTTTAATCATAATATGAAATTGTAATCCTAATATGAAATTGTAATCTTGATAAGAAAGTTTATTCTCAATAAGAAATTTTAGTCTCAATAAGTAGTTTTAATCTTAATAAGCAATTTTAATCTTAATATGAAAATGTAATCTTAATAAGAAATTTTAATCTTAATAAGAAATTTTATTCTTTAATCTTGATAAGAAATTTTATTCTCAATAAGAAATTTTAATCACAATAAGAAATTTTAATCCTAATAATAAATTTTAATCTTAATAAAAAAACTTAATCCTAATAAGAAATTTTAATCTTAATAAGAAATTTTAATCTTTAATCTTGATAAGAAATTTTATTCTCAATAAGAAATTTTAGTCTCAATAAGTAGTTTTAATCTTAATAAGCAATTTTAATCTTAATAAGAAAATGTAATCTTAATAAGAAATTTTAATATTTAATCTTGATAAGAAATTTTATTCTCAATAAGAAATTTTAATCACAATAAGAAATTTTAATCCTAAAAATAAATTTTAAACTTATTAAAAAAATTTAATCTGAATAAGAAATTTTAATCTTATTAAGAAATTTTAATATTAATAAGAAATATTAATTTTAATAAGAAATTTTAATCTTAATAAGAAATTTTAATCGTTGTAATAGTTGAGCCCTTTTTCCTGTGGTAAGTATTTATCAGGGCTTTATTAAAAATGTGTGTTAATTACTAAGTAACAAATTAATTAACCTTACTTACCAGGGGATCCTAGTTCTCCGTTTCAGCCAGGCATAATAATGTCTTTCTGTAAACGATCTTCTGATATCTTCGGAAGGTAGAACTAGGTTACTTGGGAAATGAAAATATAAAGTTTGTAACGTTATAAGTTACTTGTGAAATGAGAATTTAAATTTTTAAAATACAAAGTCATACAATTTATTAATCAGTGACAAATTACAAAAGAACAAATGACACCAATGTGTCGAGTAAATTACATTTAATTACTGCTAATTATTCCATACTTTTTAATTACTTATTAACCTTTAAAATTTATATATATCGAGAAGATAGTAACTTAAGATATTCAATTAAATTTTTAGAAATGAATATTCAAAGGACAATTTCTACCGTTCATGTGTTAACCGATTATCAATTAAAATTCAACTTAGTTAACATTAAAATACATTGTCTTTATTATTATCTAAAACGTACCTGGTTGTGCACATTAATTGTAAAACACTTTAAACACATCATTAATTATTGCACATCGATTACACTAAACACTTAACACATCGCTCTTGCAAATCAGCGCTCTTATACAAAATTATATAAACTTTAATTTATTTGAAACACGTAAATAATCGCTTCTGACTTCTCTTTAGCTGCGTTAAATAAATTTGGTACCGGCCTTGACATCTTAAATTTTGAATACTGAAAGCTCATAAATTTCTAGGTTACGTCCGAAAATGCCATCACGTCCGTCTCGTTCGGAGACGTTTTGAGAAGTGGTCTCGTTGCAAGGGCACACCAACGGAATTTCCCACCCTTGGTTATTATTTTGAATTTTTTGATTGGTGCTTCGGATCAGGCGATATCAGACCATGCTTACGTCACATGGGGTGATGTCAGTTAATTACCCTAAGTTACTAACTCATACGATATTTTACATTTTTACCCGCTAGGGGCGCTACTACCTACGCTAGTTTCACAATGTGCATCAATAAAACAAAAATTTTCTTTTATATTGGGAAGATATAATTATTAAATAAAAATTAAATATATAAATGAATTTATATGTAACACCTTATTTTTAAGAGTGTTACATCGTAACAACCCTAAAGAGCTAAGACGTTGGGGTGTATGTTTTATTTAATTTCAGAAGCATGATCCTATTATACAGAAGAGGTTTAGATAAATACTGAAGTTACAATGTTTTAAAATAAAGAAAGTAATAATTTTGAAATTATTATTATTAAGGTAAATATATAGCTTTATAAATTGTAAAAGATACAGTAAAGTTTTCGTTTTAATTTTTAAATAAAATGTGGTTAGCCACAAAATTAAATGAATGTGCTTACTTTAAAGGGAAAGTATGTAAAGAAGAATCATAAATATATGTAATAATGAAAGAAATTTTTGCAAGTCAATTTCTACTGAAGACGTCACAGAAAAAAATTATTTTCGGTATACTGATGTAAGTATTTTAGGTATTATGGTATGAAAGGTCACTTTTTATTTCATAAATACAATAATATAAGTATGTATATTCATGAGACAGAATCTCAATATTAGCTGACAAAAGATAAAGTGAATTCCCTTGATATATTCAATTTTCCGCTCTATATAATATATAGTTATAGACTATTTTTGTTTGTTTGTTAATATTTATTCACTTTCATTTCTTTCGATTCTAATTTATGAAGCTGATGGTGGTCTATACCTTCTCAATCTATCCATCTCCTGTAATGCTTCACTATTGCAAGAAACCTTTCTCTTATAATGTCATATAAATCTTTAAGTAATTTATTTCTAGCTCTGGATACGTTGGCTCATTGCCAAAGTGCTGGATTTGAAATTTGTAGTTCCACAGAGTACGAGTTGTTAAATTTAACTAAATATTTGAGAAACTGCATTCCACTGTATTTCCCCGAGTTCATATTCATTTTTCCAGTTACCTACGGCTTCGAACATTAGAGCCAAATCAACAGATATTCTTTACTCACTTTGGATTATAATAATCGCCTTTGCTTTAGTCATTCAAGACATGCTACAGGACAAGGGATTCTATCTCGCCATATACTTTTGTTTTATACTTACAAAAACTTGGCTAACTCGAACAATGAAATAAAAATAAAGCATCTAATATATAAAGTTTGTTGTTGCAAAACCAAACTGGTCAAAGGTGAATGGAGAAAGACAGTAAATGTTTTTAAACATAGACATCTACATATAAACAACAGTTTATAAAATAGCATGCATATAGATACATAAATATGTAACATGAATCTACTGGCGAGTCGTAAAGCCATGCAACGACTGAACTTGGTGAAGACATCTTCCTCGCTCATGTTGGAAAAAATTAATTGCTAGATAATGTTATTTTTCCATGCCAAATATTTTAGATGAATTTAAGATTCCATAATTATTAAATCTTATTTCAGATCATGCACACCCACGCCCATCAGAATCAAAAGAACAAGCAATTAAAAATAAGAAATAATTTGAAAAACCGTATATCGAGAAATTTTTTATTGACACAAGTTTATCCTTACGATAAATCTCAATGCATCCGATTTTCGACAAAAAGATGTTGCATTAGTCAGGTACAGTGTAGGAGCAAAAACGTAAAATAATAAAAAATACAACTAGCAAGAACAATAGTTTGGTTTTATATTTTACATTCACAAACTTATAAATTTATAAGTAATATTTAACTTATAAAATAAAAATATATATTAAGTTTTAAAAGTTTCAAAAACCAAACAGCGTCTACAAATCTTCCCTTCTCGTTTTAACCTCTGAAACAAAAAGAAAAGTAAAATTTAGAAAATAATTTTGATTCGAGTTGTTGGTAACGTGCTAACAGTTGTACCAACCAAAGGAATGAAAATGTTCAAAAATATAATTAAATGTACAGTTATATTACATTAAAAAATGAAACTATTTAGTAAAACTGATTAGAAAAGAAATGCATAGGCAAACATATCACACAAAGATAGAAACAGTTTTACATTGTTGGGTTTAAATACTAGACTTTCTATAAAGATGTATGACCTATGTAGATGGGATACAATAGGGCTTTATGAACTTAGATACAATAATGGTAGGAACAATTCAGTAAGTAAAAGTTCCAACATCGGCAAGAATTATTTTTTTAACCTATAATATTAAAACTTTAATACTTATTACGGCTAGCGGCATTGATATTGCATTACACCCATAATACTCGTAGAGTATGGCTGACAGGTCAATTCCGAGCAACAATCTCGGCTTACCGTGCACTGGAAAGAGAAATACAAAGTTATTCACAATAATTACTAACTTCGTTCATGCATTAGACACATTACTAAAATTTGTACGCATTAAAACACAATCTGTAAACAGACGGACTGTTTAGGGAGGTTTAGTTTAGTTTTAATGTTGTACATATTATGCATTGTAGTGAAACGTTTCCCCTTAGGCAGGAAACGTGTTTATAATTTCAAGGGAGAAACCTTGACGCAATGGCATAACCGGTCACAAAACCCAAAACAGGCGTTACAAGTTGATACTTACCAGTCACATTTAACTCGTTTTACTTTTATGTTCCCATCTCAACCGTGCAAAATCTTCAACTATCTCGTTGAACTATATTTTGGGAAGAAAAACTATATCCATCATAAGAAGTTGTTATATAACGTCTTACTTTTTATAGTAGTAAAACGTCTTAACTTCATTAATTTTTTAAATGTTCTAATAAAGTTTATTTCAACTTGTTTTCAAAGTGAACATCTTTTTTGAAACACACCCACACACACAAACACACACACACACACTCACACACACACAAACACACACACACACACACACACACACAAACACACACACACACACACACACACACACACACACACACACACACACAAACACACACACAAACACACTCACACACACACACACACTCTCTCTCTCTCACACACACACACACAAACACACACACACACACACACACACACACACACACACACAAATACACACACACACACACAAACACATACACACACAAAAACACACGCACACTCACACACACACACACACACCACACACACACACACACACCACACACACACACACACACACACACACACACACACACACACACGCACGCACACACACACACACACACACACACACACAAACACACACACACACACAAACACACACACACACACACACACACACACACACAAACACACACACACACACACACACACACACACTCACACACACACACACACACAAACACACACACACACACACACACACACAAACACACACACAAACACACTCACACACACACACACACACACATTCTCTCTCTCTCACACACACACACACACAAACACACACACACACACACACACATACACACACACAAATACACACACACACACTCACACACACACACACACACACACACACACACACACACACACACACACACGCACACACACACACACACACAAACACACACACAGACAAACACACACACACACACACACACAAACACACACACACACACACACACACACACACACACACACACACACACACACACACTCACACACACACACACACAACAAACACACTCACACACACACACACACACACACACACACACACTCACACACACACACACACACACACACGCACAAACACACACACACACACTCACACACACACACACACACACACACACACACACACACACACAAACACACACACACACACACACACACACACACACACACACACACATACACACACACCGTTATCAAGAGAAATCTACTTTGTAAAGTATGTTTTAAAATTGTAATGGATGGAAAACAAATTTTCAAAAGATGGGTTTATATTACTTATGAAATTATTCGAAATTTCAAAACATTGTTTTGGAAACATTTTGTCATAAATTTGAATAAACCATAAAAATTGAATTAAAATAATGGCAACAAACATTTTTACGAGTGACAGTCTTTCATTGCTATTATTTGATACCAAAGCCATAATATCCAATGTCATTATTAAAATACTAGAATCTGTGCATAGAACAAATAAATGCCTGTTGTAGTAAAGTTTTACTACACTTATGACGAAGCTAAAAGGAATTAGTAAGGTTATTTAGCTTTAATGTAGCCTAGAGGTTATATGTGTGTATTTATTCATTTCGTAAGATATTCATTTCAGTTTACCTTTCTTACTTACATTAAATCGAATCTAATATTAAAGATAGAGTTCTAACAATGTTTTTTTATTGATTTGTTGGGCACTTTCTCAAACTACAATAAACCTTCAGAATTTCGTACAATTTCAAAAGTTATTCACAATAAAAGAAGGGATAAAGGGGAGATCAGCTGGGCTACCCACGAACGTCTATTCCTACAGGAACAGGATATATTTCTTGTATTAGAAGACAAAACGTTAGTTTTCTACACAGAAAAGTACAGGTTTCAAAATCATAAGAAATAGGTTGAAATTAATAATTTAGTTTATGACGTAAACAGTAACAACCAATAGCGAGCCAACACATTGCCGCACGTTGGCTACATTGTGTCACTTGAGTATGACGTAAATATGAATCATTAGGTAAGTATGGGCAATTGGTTAAACATGCGACATCTGGTTTACATGTAGGCCTAAGTTTTTTTTTGTTAGAGGCTTTTGCAGGTTATAATTATTTAGCTCAAGTATTTATAAAAAATATAAATTTATATTAAGACGTATTATTTTACAATAAATCAGTATAACTAAATAATATGTCATAAAGTGATAGAACAACCATACTTGACGATTATAAGAACTGTTAGAAGATTGTTTAATATACAAATGGGTGCTAGTAATAAAGAAGTCTGCAGGAAAGGTTCAAGGCAATGATGGAAACCAAAGAAAAAGGATGCTAAAAAGGAAGCAATATGTCGATTAACCGTTTTTGGATTTTAAAGGTCATTTACTTCTATTATCCACTTCAGTTGGTTAGAATAACTAAATAAACAATAAATTTTATGTAGAAGAATATTACAAGTAGTGATAAATGAAAAAAATATTTTATTTGTGCTTTTAGTAAACAAACTTGTAGTATCTAGATTTCAGGTTCGTTGTAAGAAATCATTTTTACTGTTGCAAAGTTTTGATCAAATTAATTTGTATCATTTAAACAATAATATTGTTTTCAAATATTTAAAATGACGCGGAAATTGATTGATTTATTGTGTTTTCCGATTATTTACAACAAGTGTCTATTTCTTAACAAAAAGTGTCTACTCAATTGCTCCGGGAGAATTCTCTCTCGGTTCCTTGGCTTGGTTGTTTGGATCACGGTGACACTTAGGTTTATAGAATCTAGATAGTCCCACATTACCCTTTGCAGAACTTCCCTACCTTGTAACATAACCTCAGCACTTTACTTAATAATTCCTTCAGTTACTTTTTCATAACCTAGTAATATTCTCCTAAATACTTCACTATTGTCTAATATATAATCCCCTTTTCACATTTTTCTTTAAACGAAATTTCACGAAAGCATAAAAGTACAAGTATAGGTAAAAAGATATGAGTTATTAAGGCTGCGGTACAGAAGCTCCATAATAAAGCCTGGTGCGGTTTCTTGTGTTAGTTTAGGGAAGTAAAATAATATTAAAAGTGTATTAACTCTCATAGTAATAGGTCTGCTTACAGAGCACGTAACTACCAACTCAGCAAAACCTAGGTGAACACCAATCCCAGCTGTTCTTGCATTGAAACCAGAGAAATGTGTAAATAATACAGGTTTTAGCAATAACATTTGCTAATTATAGCTTATGCCTTTTGGGTTTACATTCAACGAGCAAAGTGGTTACATAAAGACCATACTGAGGTGCAACAGGCAAAAGGTTTGTCAGGTTCCTTTTCTAAGCACAAGAAGTTATACCTTACAAAAGAGAACAGTCAAACACTTGAACTCTCTTAAGAATTGGGGAGGAATTGCTTTAGATGTTGAGAGTAAGTAACCTCTTTAATATATAAAAAGGTGTCAGGTTCATTTTCTAAGCACAAGACGTTATACCTTACAACAGTCAAACACTTGAACTCTCTTAAGAATTGGGGAGGAATTGCTTTAGATGTTGAGAGTAAGTAACCTCTTTAATATATAAAAAGGTGTCAGGTTCATTTTCTAAGCACAAGACGTTATACCTTACAACAGTCAAACACTTGAACTCTCTTAAGAATTGGGGAGGAATTGCTTTAGATGTTGAGAGTACGTAACCTCTTTAATATATAAAAAGGTGTCAGGTTCATTTTCTAAGCACAAGAAGTTATACCTTACAACAGTCAAACACTTGAACTCTCTTAAGAATTGGGGAGGAATTGCTTTAGATGTTGAGAGTAAGTAACCTCTTTAATATATAAAAAGGTGTCAGGTTCATTTTCTAAGCACAAGAAGTTATACCTTACAACAGTCAAACACTTGAACTCTCTTAAGAATTGGGGAGGAATTGCTTTAGATGTTGAGAGTAAGTAACCACTTTAATATATAAAAAGGTGTCAGGTTCATTTTCTAAGCACAAGACGTTATACCTTACAACAGTCAAACACTTGAACTCTCTTAAGAATTGGGGAGGAATTGCTTTAGATGTTGAGAGTAAGTAACCACTTTAATATATAAAAAGGTGTCAGGTTCATTTTCTAAGCACAAGAAGTTATACCTTACAACAGTCAAACACTTGAACTCTCTTAAGAATTGGGGAGGAATTGCTTTAGATGTTGAGAGTAAGTAACCACTTTAATATATAAAAAGGTGTCAGGTTCATTTTCTAAGCACAAGAAGTTATACCTTACAACAGTCAAACACTTGAACTCTCTTAAGAATTGGGGAGGAATTGCTTTAGATGTTGAGAGTAAGTAACCACTTTAATATATAAAAAGGTGTCAGGTTCATTTTCTAAGCACAAGAAGTTATACCTTACAACAGTCAAACACTTGAACTCTCTTAAGAATTGGGGAGGAATTGCTTTAGATGTTGAGAGTAAGTAACCACTTTAATATATAAAAAGGTGTCAGGTTCATTTTCTAAGTACAAGACGTTATACCTTACAACAGTCAAACACTTGAACTCTCTTAAGAATTGGGGAGGAATTGCTTTAGATGTTGAGAGTAAGTAACCACTTTAATATATAAAAAGGTGTCAGGTTCATTTTCTAAGCACAAGAAGTTATTTTTGAGAAAAGGGAACATTAAATAGTTGTTACAACGTCACTGAATCTTTTACCAAGAAAAACTGGTAAAACAATTTCCTTCCACAGAAAATAATGAATAGATAAATATTAATATGTATACAACCTTATACATAACTATACATTAAAATAGTTTATACTTGCATCTCTAAAATATAAATTTTGTTTATTGAGATTTTGGTCAAGGTTTAAGAACATGTTAGGAACTGAACACATTACTAAATAACAAATTTAATAAATAAATGAACAAAATTGACAATAAATATTTTGGTTCCTTCAGCGAGTTTCGTGTCAAAGTCATCATCTTATTTAATAAATACAACTACAATTTACAAAATATAGATTCTAAACATTTTTTTCTAAATATAAAAGATCTGGATACATAAAGAAGGTATTATTAACAGGAAAATTAAAGTTAGCACAAGGGACATACGTTTAGCCGAGATATATGGTTGCCAAAACTCTTAAAATAAAAAAAACAGTGTTTTACAAATATTGAATATACAGAAACAAAATAGTAACTGTGTGTAGATATAACGCGGGTTTTTTTTTAAAAATAATACTTACAAAAGAGTTCAATCTCGACGACACTCACGCATAGAGATGTTACGGGAGCAAAGATCGTAAAGGACGTGGAAATGAGTATTATGGACATATCGAACACTCACGTATTCGACTTCCACTACAGCAATATGATCACATCCCACGGTAAGGATGACCTCGGGCATGGTACATGAGCACAGATGCATTCGTGTGCTAGATGAATACAGCCGACCTTCACCTAGACATGAATTAATTTTGTTACAGGAACTGGTTTGACTTTACCAATTACCTGATACAGCATCCCACTTATCACGACGGGTAGGTAAAAAAACACTCAGGAAATTTTAGATGAGCTAAATGGTGTGGTTTAATTATAATTTATTGCCCTAAAGAGTAAGTTGTACGCCATGAAAATAACTGTTGGTGGGGAACGGAAATAATATCGGGCGTTATTTAAAAAGGAAGGTGTAAGAAGGATTTATCTGAAAAAATCACTGATGTTTGATCACTACCAGTAATATATGTTCGAGTAAACAGGTGGACGTTCCATTGGCAGTTTTAATCATGCCCTGTGCAACGCCTTTGAAAGTGAAAAGTTAATCCGAGTCTAACAAACGCTACGAAAGAGAAACCTTACTACAAAGGGGAAACTTCATGTGCACTTTTCAAAGGATAAATGACATCCCATGCTTGTTGTACTTATTTTCCATGCCTTGCAATTACTCCGACGCACTTATCCTGACCAGTAGCATCAACGCGCTACTTCAGAGGTGCATGAAGGACGCCCTGCTGAGGCTTGAAAATATGGCCAGATCACACAGCCTTGACCGTAAAAACACCTCGAAAAAGACCTTCGTACTCTTCTCACTCTCCCCCAGAATCAAAAACCGTGAGCTTCACATTAAAAACTCAACCTTGCCTGGCAGCAATAATACGAAATACTTGGGAATTAGGTGGTCCAGCGTATGTAAAAGGTATAAGAAGTAAAATATTGCTAAAATAAAATAACAGTTACTCTTTGGGGAGCTATACAAGATTTTCTGAAACCTGCCAACCCATCATATATAACATCGAATCAAGAATATTGTAACGGTTACAGCCAGAAAATGCACTCCAAATTTACCTTATTCAGCCAAAACAATCCCTTGAGAGTAATATTCTTTGCTGCCCAGTTCAGCTCTATTGCTTTAGTGGGGCTCAAACTAAGATTGAACAGCTGAAAGTACATAAGTAGACGTCATCCCAATGTCTCAGGGAGTGAATTAGACGGAAAACCAAATCTTTTGAAGAGTACACTAAACCAATAGATAGACTCAAAACTCAGCGAATATTCTTTGTCTCCTTCCAGGAAAGTTACACAAAGTATGGAATCACACACGGACAGCCAGCTCTGCTTACCGCTTCCAGGACATCTCTGAGGCAGACGTCCTTCTGACAGACCACCGCCAAGTGGATGCTACATCGGATCAGCAGCTTAGAAGAACAGCCCTCCGACCTATTACTGGAAAACGCACCAGAGTGGCTCTAAATTTATACTGATGGATTATCTTTGTCAGATCACACTAGCTAAGTGAGATCTACTTTTATATTGAAGGAAATTCTGTCTTCGGGGCAATTACGTCAAGCAGTCCCCATAAACTTTGCAGAAATTAAGCGCGAGGAACTGACTGCTCCGGCTAAAGCAATTTTTTTATAACTCTGAGGGGACAACCCTCCTAATGAGTTCATCCGAGTTCCCCCCAGTCCTCCAAGTTTTTAATTTGGATGACTACCAAAAAATTATATAAAGAATCGCTAAGGTAGGAGATAATGGGATAGTCTATTACTGGCGAAACTAATTGAGCAAATCCTGCCCCGAACTTTTGCCTTCGCAGCATTTAGAATGGAAGTCGGTCATAACTACCTTGCTGCGCCCCTCCGCCATAATCGTGTGCTCCCGACAACTATGCCTAGAATTAAGACAGTCTAGACTACAGATAAGGTAATCTCCTACTAGACTCTCGCCAACAAATGAATCAACGTTAAAGGTTGGGAATTGCCTATTTAGTAAGTACCACTAACTTAACAATAACGCACTACTTCCAGGGATAATTAGGGCTCAAGGATAATGAGGGGAGGTTTTGTAGTAGAAAGATATCATTCTGTTGAAAGATATAATAATTACAAGCTACAGCTACTTTACTCCTCCTGTATATAAGGCATTATTTGTTACAAACATGGACGCTTCTATAGGACGAGTGTTGCTAATATGTTGGGTTATATACTAAGGTCATGCATATGTTAAGTCCCTTACCAAGGCAGGCTTTAACAAGCTACAGCTACTTTACTCCTCCTGTATATAAGGCATTATTTGTTACAAACATGGACGCTTCTATAGGATGAGTGTTGCTAATATGTTGGGTTATATACTAAGGTCACGCATATGTTAAGTCACTTACCAAGGCAGCCTTTAACAAGCTACAGCTACTTTACTCCTCCTGTATATAAGGCATTGTTTGTTACAAACATGAACGCTTCTATAGGATGAGTGTTGCTAATATGTTGGGTTATATACTAAGGTCACGCATATGTTAAGTCCCTTACCAAGGCAGCCTTTAACAAGCTACAGCTACTTTACTCCTCTTGTATATAAGGCATTATTTGTTACAAACATGAACGCTTCTATAGGACGAGTGTTGCTAATATGTTGGGTTATATACTAAGGTCACGCATATGTTAAGTCCCTTACCAAGGCAGCCTTTAACGAGCTACAGCTACTTTACTCCTCCTGTATATAAGGCATTATTTGTTACAAACATGAACGCTTCTATAGGATGAGTGTTGCTAATATGTTGGGTTATATACTAAGGTCACGCATATGTTAAGTCCCTTACCAAGGCAGCCTTTAACGAGCTACAGCTACTTTACTCCTCCTGTATATAAGGCATTATTTGTTACAAACATGAACGCTTCTATAGGACGAGTGTTGCTAATATGTTGGGTTATATACTAAGGTCACGCATATGTTAAGTCCCTTACCAAGGCAGCCTTTAACGAGCTACAGCTACTTTACTCCTCCTGTATATAAGGCATTATTTGTTACAAACATGAACGCTTCTATAGGACGGGTGTTGCTAATATGTTGGGTTATATACTAAGGTCACGCATATGTTAAGTCCCTTACCAAGGCAGCCTTTAACGAGCTACAGCTACTTTACTCCTCCTGTATATAAGGCATTATTTGTTACAAACATGAACGCTTCTATAGGATGAGTGTTGCTAATATGTTGGGTTATATACTAAGGTCACGCATATGTTAAGTCCCTTACCAAGGCAGCCTTTAACGAGCTACAGCTACTTTACTCCTCCTGTATATAAGGCATTATTTGTTACAAACATGAACGCTTCTATAGGATGAGTGTTGCTAATATGTTGGGTTATATACTAAGGTCACGCATATGTTAAGTCCCTTACCAAGGCAGGCTTTAACAAGCTACAGCTACTTTACTCCTCCTGTATATAAGGCATTATTTCTTACAAACATGAACGCTTCTATAGGATGAGTGTTGCTAATATGTTGGGTTATATACTAAGGTCATGCATATGTTAAGTCCCTTACCAAGGCAGGCTTTAACAAGCTACAGCTACTTTACTCCTCCTGTATATAAGGCATTATTTCTTACAAACATGAACGCTTCTATAGGATGAGTGTTGCTAATATGTTGGGTTATATACTAAGGTCACGCATATGTTAAGTCCCTTACCAAGGCAGCCTTTAACGAGCTACAGCTACTTTACTCCTCCTGTATATAAGGCATTATTTGTTACAAACATGAACGCTTCTATAGGACGAGTGTTGCTAATATGTTTTGTTATATACTAAGGTCACGCATATGTTAAGTCCCTTACCAAGGCAGCCTTTAACGAGCTACAGCTACTTTACTCCTCTTGTATATAAGGCATTATTTGTTACAAACATGAACGCTTCTATAGGACGAGTGTTGCTAATATGTTGGGTTATATACTAAGGTCACGCATATGTTAAGTCCCTTACCAAGGCAGCCTTTAACGAGCTACAGCCAATCCCTACTTACAAAAGTACTTTTTTAATGTTTGGGAATGTAAGTTTTATTTTAATATTGAGTCCAATTATCCTAAGCTTTCCATATACACTTTGTATATGGTTATATTGTTTATTGTCGACTTGGATCAAGGAATTGCAATCAATGTCCTTAAAATGCACATTAAATATGATTTTCCCTATGATTTTCGTCTTCATATTGCGTTCTCGGCGGTTTTACAAGAAATAAAATTGAAAAAAATACTTACGAAAATTAGTTATTAGTTAGTTAGTAATAGTTAGTTATTATTAGTTAGTAATTTTGTTAATTCTGTGGATATTTATACTAAAAGTGTTTTTAAAAAAATATACTACTAATGACAGCCTAACTACAGGAAATGCCGTAATAATTGTTCACCATAGAATATAATAGGAATATTGATATAGTATACATAATGAATACCTTATTTCGTTTTAAAACGGAAACTGTTAGAGAAAGTGTAAATTACAAATTAATTATTTTTTAAAAGTAATAATGAAGCAACATGGTTGTGTCTTACGCCTGACACATACTTTCTGCATTACACAATATCGTAGGTGGTAGATACAAAGTAAACACTATCATATAATCGATTATTTCAATATTAAATTTCTTTTTACTCATCAATATTTGTTCTTGGTCCATTTACTTGTTCTTTATGCTTTGTAAAGAATAAATTCTTTTAGTAACCAGAAATACAAGAATATTGTATTATTTTTATTCACATTTTAACAGATAACAATTTAGCAAGATAAATTTAATCGAATTTCCAGAGCTAAACATGCTGATTGTTTCATCTCGGTGTTTAGGCCTAAATACAGTGTTGGCTGATATTTTTTTTGCGTAAATTGCAAAACACATTTGCGGGCCACGTGTTTATCCCTTCCATATATGATAGAGTGACAACGACCTTCATGTGTCGCAGTTGAACGCTATAAAAAGACGGAATTATTGACAACTTTTGTAGTTAACATGTATTACAAGGAAATTTTGGTTCTAGTGTTGCTCGTAGTCGTGCTTCGTTTCGATGAGATGTGCGGTTACTGCGTACCTGGTAGGAAACAAGTAAGTATACTTTAATTTTCCATAAGTCATAACTTCTAATTTAATTTTATTGATTTATATTAAATTTAATTTAAATTACACAGTAACAAATCCATAACAAATTATTTGTATAAGTAAAAATTTTGTTTCTTGATAGATTCAGAAGGCATTACAATAATTTTGAATAAATCATTTAGGGAATTTATTTAGCGATAAGTTTCAAAACCATTCACTTATCAGTCAAATGTATAACTACTAAGAATTATGTAAAGAAAACTCCGTTTTCCTAGGTCTATACTTTAAAATTGTCACGTTTATTTAAAATGCCGAGTACTGAAATCAATTATTTTTGAAACAGTGTGATGAAAAATAAATATACATAACTAATACACCTTAAACAAAGATAGCCAATAAGAGGTATTTATTCTTATTGACAGCTCTGTGATTTTAAGATATAAGATTTAGAAAAGGTTAAGAGAGGGGTTAAGAAAGGATTGAGGTCAATGACCTAGCACACGGCTATTTTGTTAACATAGACGATCCGATTAGACTAACGATTGAAGGAACACTGGTTCGAATACGATGACTTTTGACATCATGAGGTTAATTAGATTGAGGTAGGGGTTAAGGAAGGGTTGAGACCAATAACCGGAAGCCTTGGTCACAGAAGGTACGAATACGATGATATTTCGTCATCAGGTTAACTTGCTTAAAAAAAAGGTTGAAGAAGAGGTTACGTTTAATGACCTAACAGTTTTAACACACATCACGCCTAAAGGCATGATTTTGTCAACAAAGAAATGGCAAAAACTATTCGGCTAGTGACAGGAAGTAAACACGTTCATACGGTACTAGCATGTCTCTTGATTTTGTAAAGAAAGGGTTGCGGTGAAGGGTTAAGGAAAACGTTAAGAAAGAGTTGAGAAAAGGGTTGAGGAAGGGGTTAAGATTATTGACTTAATTTTTTAACACACATCACACCTTAATATATGATTTTGTCAACAAAGAAGGCAAAAACTATTAAGCTAATGACAGGAAGTAAACAAGTTTAAAACAGTACTAGCATGTCTGTTGATTTTGTAAAGAAAGGGTTGAGGTAACGGGTTCAAGAAAGAGTTTAGGAAGGGTTGAAAAAAGGTTAAGAAAAGATTAATGACCTGGTTAATGTTCACCTGAGACAATTCCAACTCTGTACAAACAATCAAGTGTATATTTTAACAAGTAAATACAGTGCGAAATTTTCTGATATTTACGTTTTGATCAAAGGAAATTTCAGGACTTACCCCTAAAGAACAAAAAACACAGATATTGAAATAGATGCAACGAATACTTTATTTTCTATTAACAAGTAAATATTGCAATAACTCTGTGCATTGTTCCAGACATTCTTACGTTTTGATCAAAAATTTCAGGACTTATCCCTAAGGATTATAAACACTGGGAATGAAATAGCTGCTACGAATACTTTAATTTTATTAAATATTGACTTAATACAAACATATATTCAGGACGAAACAACTTCGATTCTGGTAAGCAGCTTCGTATATAACGCAATAGAAGCATCTTTCTTGTTCAGTCGCGGTGGCCGAGAGGCTAGCGTCGATGGTACTTGAATACGAACATTCGGGTTTTGAATACGGCCCAGATATAAAGATTTTTCAGGAATGACGTCATCAGATAAATTAAAAAACGAATACACAACGCGACAATAATCCCTATAATCATATTGTTTGATCGTTGTGCAAATAATTGACACACCCTTGAAGAATACGATAAACATATAGGTTTGTCAGACGAATACATATAGTAATATATGTTGGAAATTCCCTTGACGAAATTTCCAAGAATCATACATATTATTTCTAATCTTGCAATTATTTTTTTCATTTCCGTTTAAAAACTTGTTAAATCATGTATTGCAATATCTCAGATAAATATTCAATAATGCTGTCTAATAACAATTAGAAAAACATTTTGTACACATGAAATATTAATAGAGTGAAAATTGGTAGAAAAATTATATTTAATGAATATAATGAAGTTTTCTAACGAAGGATTTTTGAATATCTTGATTGCGGTAAATAAGCTAAATTGGATTTTTATTGTATTTATTTTGGATTATCTCATTCGAGTTACATTAATTTATATACCAACATTGGTGACCATCAAAAAGTGTGCTTTCGGTAAAATTCATTCAATACTATCCGATGATGCTCGTTCTAAGCAACTTTATCAAGCAAGAAAAAAACATTCGTTTTATACTTATTTTTTCGATGTTATATTTATGTGGTAGAAAACTAATAAATGCTGTAATTGTTTATATTGCTTATTAGTTATCTTATAATTCATAATTCTTATTTAACAAAAAGAAAAACAAAAAAAACAGAGTGTTCCCATGAGGGCTGCACTCAACAGTGTTGCTAAATTTCCCATCCCGCTGTGACTTCGGGTAGCCTATGATTTATAATGGTTTATTTAGAGGTAAAAACCAGCTGCGAAAGTATATTGCCATACTGACGATATGGCAACACTGTGCTAGTCGTTATTATCCACTGTAAATACGAAATTATTTGTAGTTCAATAATTTAAAATATTTTTCTTTAGACACGCGAGTTTATATTGATTATTTAAAGGCAAGAGACTAATTAAAAGTAAGAGACAAGAGTTGTTTAGGCGTTAAAATGTGAAATACCATAATTTCTATATATGAGAATCTACATAACGGAAGAGAATAAAGACTACTTACAATGGATCCAAATGGAAGACACGATTGGCATTGGTTATCAATACATGATTGACTGCAGCATTCTTTATGTCCCTGACACTATAAAAGAAATAAATGTTTTCAATACTAATAATAACTAAAAGGAGCTAACCCTTTTGGATATAAAACAAATAGAGGCATATTTCTCTATAGTATGGAGAAATGAGTTTCAGCCAGTTTGGGAGATTAATTTACATTGGCAAACATGCAAAAAACTACACTCTCCCAAATATACTCTTTAAAGACGTTTATTTAATTCGTGTTTCAACAGTAATCCAGTCATCCACAGATGATGCATAAATAATGCAAGAAGAAACTCATATTGACCCAACAAATCAGGTTTATTATGAATTAATCACTGACATTGATATTTATTTACATTTTTTTAAATTACTGCCCAGCTCATTTTAAAATTTATAATAGTTAAATCCAGTTGTAGTGAATCTCAATAATATTTTTGTACGTAAACTGATTGAATTTCTATAAGCCTTTTTAAATAAATATATATTTAAACATAACCTAAAATACCACTTACAACCCACATCCATTAAATTATTATTTTTTTGTCTGTAGAGCTTGAGGCTGCAATAATGCTACCACTTAACCAAAGCTGTGTTGGTAACCTAGTTAGACTCACGGTGGGGGATGCTATAAGTAATTATCCTGAAAATGTTGACTCTGAATTAATTGTAAATAAAGTGGTAAAATTAACACTTACACCTACATCTATTTAATTAACATTTTTATGTATGTCAGAAGTTATAGCTGCAATAAAAGTGTCACTGTACCTAAGGCGTATTATTGACCTATTTTGACCCACTATTGTGGGGGCCATATATATTAATTCTAAAAACGCTGACTCTGAATTATTTGTGAGTTAAGGGTTACAATTTAAAATAACGTTATACCTTTATTGTGATTTGTTAGTTTAACGTTTTTGAAATTTAATAATCACTTACTTCAGTTGGTTAGGATAACTAAGACAATAAACCCATTCAGTTACTATACAAAACCCCTATATAAGGAAGGTAAATATTCCAAGTAGTGACATTACAAATTTTAGTATTTTATTTTGCTTTTAATAAAAACTCTGTTATTCATTAAAATAATTATAAAATTACCTAATTACTTAAAATGTTTGACTCTTGAAGCATATTTAGTAATAATCGTTATTCTGTTGTAAATTAGTGGTGATATAATTAAATATAATTTTAATTATTGAAACACTTAGTTAAAATAAGACTAACTTACATTGTCACCTGGCTTTCCACAGGACACACATGTGTCACCCAGGCACGAATTTGGAGGGCAGCAATTCTGTTTGTAGCACTGAAACCATAGAAATAGAAGAATAAAACTAGTTTTGGAATTAAATACATCATATAATAATAGTCGCTTGCGCCTGAGTTCGAAGACCAAACAAGATTCTTGCTTATATCCATATTAAAGTAGTCGACGTAGCACGAGTTACGGGTTGCAGTTCGACGTCGTCACAGATACATCTTAATATTTAATACTTCTTAATATGAATAACTGCCAAGCAATACTTGTTTATATCACATAAAGTATCTTATTACCTCTGCAAATATCTAAACCTCGAGTTGAATGAGAGTGTAATTACAAAGCTATGCTATAAGGAAACAAGTGAATGGTTTTAAAATGTTTTATAAATACTCCTAGATATAACATCATACTGAGATATAAATAATAAATGCCAAGCAATACTTGTTTATATCACATAAAGTATCTTATTATCTCTGCAAATATCTAAACCTCGAGTTGAATGAGAGTGTAATTACAAAGCTATGCTATAAGGAAACAAGTGAATGGTTTTAAAATGTTTTATAAATACTCCTAGATATAACATCATACTGAGATATAAATAATAAATGCCAAGCAATACTTGTTTATATCACATAAAGTATCTTATTATCTCTGCAAATATCTAAACTTCGAGTTGAATGAAAGTGTAATTATCAAGCTATGCTATAAGGTAACAAGTGAATGGTTTTAAAACGTTTTATAAATAATCCTAGATATAACATCATACTGACACATAAATAATTAATGCCAAGTAATCTTTGTTTATATCACATAAAGTATCTTATTATCTCTGAAAATATATAAACCTCGAGTTGAATGAGAGTGTAATTACAAAGCTATGCTATAAGGAAACAAGTGAATGGTTTTAAAACGTTTTATAAATACTCCTAGATATAACATCATACTGACACATAAATAATTAATGCCAAGTAATCTTTGTTTATATCACATAAAGTATCTTATTATCTCTGAAAATATATAAACCTCGAGTTGAATGAGAGTGTAATTACAAAGCTATGCTATAAGGAAACAAGTGAATGGTTTTAAAACGTTTTATAAATACTCCTAGATATAACATCATACTGACACATAAATAATTAATGCCAAGTAATCTTTGTTTATATCACATAAAGTATCTTATTATCTCTGAAAATATATAAACCTCGAGTTGAATGAGAGTGTAATTACAAAGCTATGCTATAAGGAAACAAGTGAATGGTTTTAAAACGTTTTATAAATACTCCTAGATATAACATCATACTGACACATAAATAATTAATGCCAAGTAATCTTTGTTTATATCACATAAAGTATCTTATTATCTCTGAAAATATATAAACCTCGAGTTGAATGAGAGTGTAATTACAAAGCTATGCTATAAGGAAACAAGTGAATGGTTTTAAAACGTTTTATAAATACTCCTAGATATAACATCATACTGACACATAAATAATTAATGCCAAGTAATCTTTGTTTATATCACATAAAGTATCTTATTATCTCTGAAAATATATAAACCTCGAGTTGAATGAGAGTGTAATTACAAAGCTATGCTATAAGGAAACAAGTGAATGGTTTTAAAAAGTTTTATAAATAATCCTAGATATAACATCATACTGACACATAAATAATTAATGCCAAGTAATCTTTGTTTATATCACATAAAGTATCTTATTATCTCTGAAAATATATAAACCTCGAGTTGAATGAGAGTGTAATTACAAAGCTATGCTATAAGGAAACAAGTGAATGGATTTAAAAAGTTTTATAAATACTCCTAGATATAACATCATACTGACACATAAATAATTAATGCCAAGTAATCTTTGTTTATATCACATAAAGTATCTTATTATCTCTGCAAATATCTAAACTTCAGGCTGAATGAAAGTGTAATTACAAAGCTATGCTATAAGGAAACAAGTGAATGGTTTTAAAACGTTTTATAAATACTCCTAGATATAACATCATACTGACACATAAATAATTAATGCCAAGTAATCTTTGTTTATATCACATAAAGTATCTTATTATCTCTGAAAATATATAAACCTCGAGTTGAATGAGAGTGTAATTACAAAGCTATGCTATAAGGAAACAAGTGAATGGTTTTAAAAAGTTTTATAAATACTCCTAGATATAACATCATACTGACACATAAATAATTAATGCCAAGTAATCTTTGTTTATATCACATAAAGTATCTTATTATCTCTGCAAATATCTAAACTTCAGGCTGAATGAAAGTGTAATTACAAAGCTATGCTATAAGGAAACAAGTGAATGGTTTTAAAACGTTTTATAAATACTCCTAGATATAACATCATACTGACACATAAATAATTAATGCCAAGTAATCTTTGTTTATATCACATAAAGTATCTTATTATCTCTGAAAATATATAAACCTCGAGTTGAATGAGAGTGTAATTACAAAGCTATGCTATAAGGAAACAAGTGAATGGTTTTAAAAAGTTTTATAAATACTCCTAGATATAACATCATACTGACACATAAATAATTAATGCCAAGTAACCTTTGTTTATATCACATAAAGTATCTTATTATCTCTGCAAATATCTAAACTTCAGGCTGAATGAAAGTGTAATTACAAAGCTATGCTATAAGGAAACAAGTGAATGGTTTTAAAACGTTTTATAAATACTCCTAGATATAACATCATACTGACACATAAATAATTAATGCCAAGTAATCTTTGTTTATATCACATAAAGTATCTTATTATCTCTGAAAATATATAAACCTCGAGTTGAATGAGAGTGTAATTACAAAGCTATGCTATAAGGAAACAAGTGAATGGTTTTAAAAAGTTTTATAAATACTCCTAGATATAACATCATACTGACACATAAATAATAAATGCCAAGTAATCTTTGTGTATATCACATAAAGTATCTTATTATCTCTGAAAATATATAAACCTCGAGTTGAATGAAAGTGTAATTACAAAGCTATGGTATAAGGAAACAAGTGAATGGTTTTAAAACGTTTTATAAATACTCCTAGATATAACATCATACTGACACATAAATAATAAATGACAAGTAATCTTTGTGTATATCACATAAAGTATCTTATTATCTCTGAAAATATATAAACCTCGAGTTGAATGAAAGTGGAATTACAAAGATATGCTATAAGGAAACAAGTAAAAGGTTTTAAAACGTTTTATAAATACTCCTAGATATAACATCATACTGACACATAAATAATAAATGCCAAGCAATACTTGTTTATATCACATAAAGTATCTTATTATCTCTGAAAATATATAAACCTCGAGTTGAATGAAAGTGTAATTACAAAGCTATGGTATAAGGAAACAAGTGAATGGTTTTAAAACGTTTTATAAATACTCCTAGATATAACATCATACTGACACATAAATAATTAATGCCAAGTAATCTTTGTTTATATCACATAAAGTATCTTATTATCTCTGAAAATATATAAACCTCGAGTTGAATGAGAGTGTAATTACAAAGCTATGCTATAAGGAAACAAGTGAATGGTTTTAAAAAGTTTTATAAATACTCCTAGATATAACATCATACTGACACATAAATAATTAATGCCAAGTAATCTTTGTTTATATCACATAAAGTATCTTATTATCTCTGCAAATATCTAAACTTCAGGCTGAATGAAAGTGTAATTACAAAGCTATGCTATAAGGAAACAAGTGAATGGTTTTAAAACGTTTTATAAATACTCCTAGATATAACATCATACTGACACATAAATAATTAATGCCAAGTAATCTTTGTTTATATCACATAAAGTATCTTATTATCTCTGAAAATATATAAACCTCGAGTTGAATGAGAGTGTAATTACAAAGCTATGCTATAAGGAAACAAGTGAATGGTTTTAAAAAGTTTTATAAATACTCCTAGATATAACATCATACTGACACATAAATAATTAATGCCAAGTAACCTTTGTTTATATCACATAAAGTATCTTATTATCTCTGCAAATATCTAAACTTCAGGCTGAATGAAAGTGTAATTACAAAGCTATGCTATAAGGAAACAAGTGAATGGTTTTAAAACGTTTTATAAATACTCCTAGATATAACATCATACTGACACATAAATAATTAATGCCAAGTAATCTTTGTTTATATCACATAAAGTATCTTATTATCTCTGAAAATATATAAACCTCGAGTTGAATGAGAGTGTAATTACAAAGCTATGCTATAAGGAAACAAGTGAATGGTTTTAAAAAGTTTTATAAATACTCCTAGATATAACATCATACTGACACATAAATAATAAATGCCAAGTAATCTTTGTGTATATCACATAAAGTATCTTATTATCTCTGAAAATATATAAACCTCGAGTTGAATGAAAGTGTAATTACAAAGCTATGGTATAAGGAAACAAGTGAATGGTTTTAAAACGTTTTATAAATACTCCTAGATATAACATCATACTGACACATAAATAATAAATGACAAGTAATCTTTGTGTATATCACATAAAGTATCTTATTATCTCTGAAAATATATAAACCTCGAGTTGAATGAAAGTGGAATTACAAAGATATGCTATAAGGAAACAAGTAAAAGGTTTTAAAACGTTTTATAAATACTCCTAGATATAACATCATACTGACACATAAATAATAAATGCCAAGCAATACTTGTTTATATCACATAAAGTATCTTATTATCTCTGAAAATATATAAACCTCGAGTTGAATGAAAGTGTAATTACAAAGCTATGGTATAAGGAAACAAGTGAATGGTTTTAAAACGTTTTATAAATACTCCTAGATATAACATCATACTGACACATAAATAATAAATGCCAAGTAATCTTTGTGTATATCACATAAAGTATCTTATTATCTCTGAAAATATATAAACCTCGAGTTGAATGAAAGTGGAATTACAAAGATATGCTATAAGGAAACAAGTAAAAGGTTTTAAAACGTTTTATAAATACTCCTAGATATAACATCATACTGAAACATAAATAATAAATGCCAAGCAATACTTGTTTATATCACATAAAGTATCTTATTATCTCTGAAAATATATAAACCTCGAGTTGAATGAGAGTGTAATTACAAAGCTATGCTATAAGGAAACAAGTGAATGGTTTTAAAACGTTTTATAAATACTCCTAGATATAACATCATACTGACACATAAATAATAAATGCCAAGTAATCTTTGTGTATATCACATAAAGTATCTTATTATCTCTGCAAATATCTAAACTTCGAGTTGAATGAAAGTGTAATTACAAAGACATGCTATAAGGAAACAAGTGAATGGTTTTAAAAAGTTTTATAAATACTCCTAGATATAACATCATACTGACACATAAATAATAAATGCCAAGTAATCTTTGTGTATATCACATAAAGTATCTTATTATCTCTGCAAATATCTAAACCTCGAGTTGAATGAGAGTGTAATTACAAAGCTATGGTATAAGGAAACAAGTGAATGGTTTTAAAACGTTTTATAAATACTCCTAGATATAACATCATACTGACAAATAAATAATAAATGCCAAGTAATCTTTGTGTATATCACATAAAGTATCTTATTATCTCTGAAAATATATAAACCTCGAGTTGAATGAAAGTGTAATTACAAAGCTATGCTATAAGGAAACAAGTGAATGGTTTTAAAACGTTTTATAAATACTCCTAGATATAACATCATACTGACAAATAAATAATAAATGCCAAGTAATCTTTGTGTATATCACATAAAGTATCTTATTATCTCTGAAAATATATAAACCTCGAGTTGAATGAAAGTGTAATTACAAAGCTATGGTATAAGGAAACAAGTGAATGGTTTTAAAACGTTTTATAAATACTCCTAGATATAACATCATACTGACACATAAATAATAAATGCCAAGTAATCTTTGTGTATATCACATAAAGTATCTTATTATCTCTGAAAATATATAAACCTCGAGTTGAATGAAAGTGTAATTACAAAGCTATGGTATAAGGAAACAAGTGAATGGTTTTAAAACGTTTTATAAATACTCCTAGATATAACATCATACTGACACATAAATAATAAATGCCAAGCAATACTTGTTTATATCACATAAAGTATCTTATTATCTCTGAAAATATATAAACCTCGAGTTGAATGAGAGTGTAATTACAAAGCTATGCTATAAGGAAACAAGTGAATGGTTTTAAAACGTTTTATAAATACTCCTAGATATAACATCATACTGACACATAAATAATAAATGCCAAGTAATCTTTGTGTATATCACATAAAGTATCTTATTATCTCTGCAAATATCTAAACTTCGAGTTGAATGAAAGTGTAATTACAAAGCTATGGTATAAGGAAACAAGTGAATGGTTTTAAAACGTTTTATAAATACTCCTAGATATAACATCATACTGACAAATAAATAATAAATGCCAAGTAATCTTTGTGTATATCACATAAAGTATCTTATTATCTCTGAAAATATATAAACCTCGAGTTGAATGAAAGTGTAATTACAAAGCTATGCTATAAGGAAACAAGTGAATGGTTTTAAAACGTTTTATAAATACTCCTAGATATAACATCATACTGACACATAAATAATTAATGCCAAGTAATCTTTGTGTATATCACATAAAGTATCTTATTATCTCTGCAAATATATAAACCTCGAGTTGAATGAGAGTGTAATTACAAAGACATGCTATAAGGAAACAAGTGAATGGTTTTAAAACGTTTTATAAATACTCCTAGATATAACATCATACTGACACATAAATAATTAATGCCAAGTAATCTTTGTGTATATCACATAAAGTATCTTATTATCTCTGAAAATATATAAACCTCGAGTTGAATGAAAGTGTAATTACAAAGACATGCTATAAGGAAACAAGTGAATGGTTTTAAAACGTTTTATAAATACTCCTAGATATAACATCATACTGACAAATAAATAATAAATGCCAAGTAATCTTTGTGTATATCACATAAAGTATCTTATTATCTCTGAAAATATATAAACCTCGAGTTGAATGAAAGTGTAATTACAAAGCTATGGTATAAGGAAACAAGTGAATGGTTTTAAAACGTTTTATAAATACTCCTAGATATAACATCATACTGACACATAAATAATAAATGCCAAGTAATCTTTGTGTATATCACATAAAGTATCTTATTATCTCTGAAAATATATAAACCTCGAGTTGAATGAAAGTGGAATTACAAAGATATGCTATAAGGAAACAAGTAAAAGGTTTTAAAACGTTTTATAAATACTCCTAGATATAACATCATACTGACACATAAATAATAAATGCCAAGTAATCTTTGTGTATATCACATAAAGTATCTTATTATCTCTGAAAATATATAAACCTCGAGTTGAATGAAAGTGGAATTACAAAGATATGCTATAAGGAAACAAGTGAAAGGTTTTAAAACGTTTTATAAATACTCCTAGATATAACATCATACTGACACATAAATAATAAATGCCACGTTATCTTTGTTTATATCACATAAAGTATCTTATTATTTCTGCTAATATCTAAACTTCAGGCTGAATGAAAGTGGAATTACAAAGATATGCTATAGGGAAACAAGTGAAAGGTTTTAAAACGTTTTATAAATACTCCTAGATATAAAATCATACTGACACATAAATAATAAATGCCACGTTATCTTTGTTTATATCACATAAAGTATCTTATTATTTCGGCTAATATCTAAACTTCAGGCTGAATGAAAGTGTAATTACAAAGACATGCTATAAGGAAACAAGTGAAAGGTTTTAAAACGTTTTATAAATACTCCTAGATATAACATCATACTGACACATAAATAATAAATGCCAAGTAATCTTTGTTTATATCACATAAAGTATCTTATTATCTCTGAAAATATATAAACCTCGAGTTGAATGAAAGTGTAATTACAAAGATATGCTATAAGGAAACAAGTGAATGGTTTTAAAAAGTTTTATAAATACTCCTAGATATAACATCATACTGACACATAAATAATAAATGCCAAGTAATCTTTGTTTATATCACATAAAGTATCTTATTATCTCTGAAAATATATAAACCTCGAGTTGAATGAAAGTGTAATTACAAAGATATGCTATAAGGAAACAAGTGAATGGTTTTAAAAAGTTTTATAAATACTCCTAGATATAACATCATACTGACACATAAATAATAAATGCCAAGTAATCTTTGTGTATATCACATAAAGTATCTTATTATCTCTGAAAATATATAAACCTCGAGTTGAATGAAAGTGGAATTACAAAGACATGCTATAAGGAAACAAGTGAATGGTTTTAAAAAGTTTTATAAATACTCCTAGATATAACATCATACTGACACATAAATAATAAATGCCAAGTAATCTTTGTGTATATCACATAAAGTATCTTATTATCTCTGAAAATATATAAACCTCGAGTTGAATGAAAGTGGAATTACAAAGACATGCTATAAGGAAACAAGTGAAAGGTTTTAAAACGTTTTATAAATACTCCTAGATATAACATCATACTGACACATAAATAATAAATGCCAAGTAATCTTTGTGTATATCACATAAAGTATCTTATTATCTCTGAAAATATATAAACCTCGAGTTGAATGAAAGTGGAATTACAAAGATATGCTATAAGGAAACAAGTGAATGGTTTTAAACAGTTTTATAAATACTCCTAGATATAACATCATACTGACACATAAATAATAAATGCCAAGTAATCTTTGTGTATATCACATAAAGTATCTTATTATCTCTGAAAATATATAAACCTCGAGTTGAATGAGAGTGTAATTACAAAGCTATGCTATAAGGAAACAAGTGAATGGTTTTAAAACGTTTTATAAATACTCCTAGATATAACATCATACTGACACATAAATAATAAATGCCAAGTAATCTTTGTGTATATCACATAAAGTATCTTATTATCTCTGCTAATATCAAAACTTCAGGCTGAATGAAAGTGTAATTACAAAGACATGCTATAAGGAAACAAGTGAATGGTTTTAAAAAGTTTTATAAATACTCCTAGATATAACATCATACTGACACATAAATAATAAATGCCAAGTAATCTTTGTGTATATCACATAAAGTATCTTATTATCTCTGAAAATATATAAACCTCGAGTTGAATGAGAGTGTAATTACAAAGACATGCTATAAGGAAACAAGTGAATGGTTTTAAAAAGTTTTATAAATACTCCTAGATATAACATCATACTGACACATAAATAATAAATGCCAAGTAATCTTTGTGTATATCACATAAAGTATCTTATTATTTCTGCTAATATCAAAACTTCAGGCTGAATGAAAGTGTAATTACAAAGACATGCTATAAGGAAACAAGTGAATGGTTTTAAAAAGTTTTATAAATACTCCTAGATATAACATCATACTGACACATAAATAATAAATGCCAAGTAATCTTTGTGTATATCACATAAAGTATCTTATTATCTCTGAAAATATATAAACCTCGAGTTGAATGAGAGTGTAATTACAAAGACATGCTATAAGGAAACAAGTGAATGGTTTTAAAAAGTTTTATAAATACTCCTAGATATAACATCATACTGACACATAAATAATAAATGCCAAGTAATCTTTGTGTATATCACATAAAGTATCTTATTATTTCTGCTAATATCAAAACTTCAGGCTGAATGAAAGTGTAATTACAAAGACATGCTATAAGGAAACAAGTGAATGGTTTTAAAAAGTTTTATAAATACTCCTAGATATAACATCATACTGACACATAAATAATAAATGCCAAGTAATCTTTGTGTATATCACATAAAGTATCTTATTATTTCTGCTAATATCTAAACTTCAGGCTGAATGAAAGTGTAATTACAAAGACATGCTATAAGGAAACAAGTGAATGGTTTTAAAAAGTTTTATAAATACTCCTAGATATAACATCATACTGACACATAAATAATAAATGCCAAGTAATCTTTGTGTATATCACATAAAGTATCTTATTATTTCTGCTAATATCTAAACTTCAGGCTGAATGAAAGTGTAATTACAAAGACATGCTATAAGGAAACAAGTGAATGGTTTTAAAAAGTTTTATAAATACTCCTAGATATAACATCATACTGACACATAAATAATAAATGCCAAGTAATCTTTGTGTATATCACACAAAGTATCTTATTATTTCTGAAAATATATAAACCTCGAGTTGAATGAGAGTGTAATTACAAAGACATGCTATAAGGAAACAAGTGAATGGTTTTAAAACGTTTTATAAATACTCCTAGATATAACATCATACTGACACATAAATAATAAATGCCAAGTAATCTTTGTGTATATCACATAAAGTATCTTATTATCTCTGCAAATATCTAAACTTCAGGCTGAATGAAAGTGTAATTACAAAGACATGCTATAAGGAAACAAGTGAATGGTTTTAAAAAGTTTTATAAATACTCCTAGATATAACATCATACTGACACATAAATAATAAATGCCAAGTAATCTTTGTGTATATCACATAAAGTATCTTATTATCTCTGCAAATATCTAAACTTCAGGCTGAATGAAAGTGTAATTACAAAGACATGCTATAAGGAAACAAGTGAATGGTTTTAAAAAGTTTTATAAATACTCCTAGATATAACATCATACTGACACATAAATAATAAATGCCAAGTAATCTTTGTGTATATCACATAAAGTATCTTATTATTTCTGCTAATATCTAAACTTCAGGCTGAATGAAAGTGTAATTACAAAGACATGCTATAAGGAAACAAGTGAATGGTTTTAAAAAGTTTTATAAATACTCCTAGATATAACATCATACTGACACATAAATAATAAATGCCAAGTAATCTTTGTGTATATCACATAAAGTATCTTATTATCTCTGAAAATATATAAACCTCGAGTTGAATGAAAGTGTAATTACAAAGACATGCTATAAGGAAACAAGTGAATGGTTTTAAAAAGTTTTATAAATACTCCTAGATATAACATCATACTGACACATAAATAATAAATGAAAAGTAATCTTTGTTTATATCACATAAAGTATCTTATTATCTCTGCAAATATCTAAACTTCAGGCTGAATGAAAGTGTAATTACAAAGACATGCTATAAGGAAACAAGTGAATGGTTTTAAAAAGTTTTATAAATACTCCTAGATATAACATCATACTGACACATAAATAATAAATGCCAAGTAATCTTTGTGTATATCACACAAAGTATCTTATTATTTCTGAAAATATATAAACCTCGAGTTGAATGAGAGTGTAATTACAAAGACATGCTATAAGGAAACAAGTGAATGGTTTTAAAACGTTTTATAAATACTCCTAGATATAACATCATACTGACACATAAATAATAAATGCCTAGTAATCTTTGTGTATATCACATAAAGTATCTTATTATCTCTGCAAATATCTAAACTTCAGGCTGAATGAAAGTGTAATTACAAAGACATGCTATAAGGAAACAAGTGAATGGTTTTAAAAAGTTTTATAAATACTCCTAGATATAACATCATACTGACACATAAATAATAAATGCCAAGTAATCTTTGTGTATATCACATAAAGTATCTTATTATTTCTGCTAATATCAAAACTTCAGGCTGAATGAAAGTGTAATTACAAAGACATGCTATAAGGAAACAAGTGAATGGTTTTAAAAAGTTTTATAAATACTCCTAGATATAACATCATACTGACACATAAATAATAAATGCCAAGTAATCTTTGTGTATATCACATAAAGTATCTTATTATCTCTGAAAATATATAAACCTCGAGTTGAATGAGAGTGTAATTACAAAGACATGCTATAAGGAAACAAGTGAATGGTTTTAAAAAGTTTTATAAATACTCCTAGATATAACATCATACTGACACATAAATAATAAATGCCAAGTAATCTTTGTGTATATCACATAAAGTATCTTATTATTTCTGCTAATATCAAAACTTCAGGCTGAATGAAAGTGTAATTACAAAGACATGCTATAAGGAAACAAGTGAATGGTTTTAAAAAGTTTTATAAATACTCCTAGATATAACATCATACTGACACATAAATAATAAATGCCAAGTAATCTTTGTGTATATCACATAAAGTATCTTATTATTTCTGCTAATATCTAAACTTCAGGCTGAATGAAAGTGTAATTACAAAGACATGCTATAAGGAAACAAGTGAATGGTTTTAAAAAGTTTTATAAATACTCCTAGATATAACATCATACTGACACATAAATAATAAATGCCAAGTAATCTTTGTGTATATCACATAAAGTATCTTATTATCTCTGCAAATATATAAACCTCGAGTTGAATGAAAGTGTAATTACAAAGACATGCTATAAGGAAACAAGTGAATGGTTTTAAAAAGTTTTATAAATACTCCTAGATATAACATCATACTGACACATAAATAATAAATGCCAAGTAATCTTTGTGTATATCACATAAAGTATCTTATTATTTCTGCTAATATCTAAACTTCAGGCTGAATGAAAGTGTAATTACAAAGACATGCTATAAGGAAACAAGTGAATGGTTTTAAAAAGTTTTATAAATACTCCTAGATATAACATCATACTGACACATAAATAATAAATGCCAAGTAATCTTTGTGTATATCACATAAAGTATCTTATTATCTCTGCAAATATATAAACCTCGAGTTGAATGAAAGTGTAATTACAAAGACATGCTATAAGGAAACAAGTGAATGGTTTTAAAAAGTTTTATAAATACTCCTAGATATAACATCATACTGACACATAAATAATAAATGCCAAGTAATCTTTGTGTATATCACACAAAGTATCTTATTATCTCTGCAAATATATAAACCTCGAGTTGAATGAAAGTGTAATTACAAAGACATGCTATAAGGAAACAAGTGAATGGTTTTAAAAAGTTTTATAAATACTCCTAGATATAACATCATACTGACACATAAATAATAAATGCCAAGTAATCTTTGTTTATATCACATAAAGTATCTTATTATTTCTGCTAATATCTAAACTTCAGGCTGAATGAAAGTGTAATTACAAAGACATGCTATAAGGAAACAAGTGAATGGTTTTAAAAAGTTTTATAAATACTCCTAGATATAACATCATACTGACACATAAATAATAAATGCCAAGTAATCTTTGTGTATATCACATAAAGTATCTTATTATCTCTGAAAATATATAAACCTCGAGTTGAATGAAAGTGTAATTACAAAGACATGCTATAAGGAAACAAGTGAATGGTTTTAAAAAGTTTTATAAATACTCCTAGATATAACATCATACTGACACATAAATAATAAATGCCACGTTATCTTTGTTTATATCACATAAAGTATCTTATTATTTCTGCTAATATCTAAACTTCGAGCTGAATGAAAGTGTAATTACAAAGACATGCTATAAGGAAACAAGTGAATGGTTTTAAAAAGTTTTATAAATACTCCTACATATAACATCATACTGATATATTAATAATAAATGCCAAGTAATCTTTGTTTATATCACATAAAGTATCTTATTATCTCTGAAAATATATAAACCTCGAGTTGAATGAAAGTGTAATTACAAAGCTATGGTATAAGGAAACAAGTGAATGGTTTAAAAATGTTTTATAAATACTCCTAGATATAACATCATACTGATATATTAATAATAAATGCCAAGTAATCTTTGTTTATATCACATAAAGTATCTTATTATCTCTGAAAATATATAAACCTCGAGTTGAATGAAAGTGTAATTACAAAGACATGCTATAAGGAAACAAGTGAATGGTTTTAAAAAGTTTTATAAATACTCCTACATATAACATCATACTGATATATTAATAATAAATGCCAAGTAATCTTTGTTTATATCACATAAAGTATCTTATTATCTCTGAAAATATATAAACCTCGAGTTGAATGAAAGTGTAATTACAAAGCTATGGTATAAGGAAACAAGTGAATGGTTTTAAAATGTTTTATAAATACTCCTAGATATAACATCATACTGATATATTAATAATAAATGCCAAGTAATCTTTGTTTATATCACATAAAGTATCTTATTATCTCTGAAAATATATAAACCTCGAGTTGAATGAAAGTGTAATTACAAAGACATGCTATAAGGAAACAAGTGAATGGTTTTAAAAAGTTTTATAAATACTCCTAGATATAACATCATACTGATATATTAATAATAAATGCCAAGTAATCTTTGTTTATATCACATAAAGTATCTTATTATCTCTGAAAATATATAAACCTCGAGTTGAATGAAAGTGTAATTACAAAGCTATGGTATAAGGAAACAAGTGAATGGTTTTAAAAAGTTTTATAAATACTCCTAGATATAACATCATACTGATATATTAATAATAAATGCCAAGTAATCTTTGTTTATATCACATAAAGTATCTTATTATCTCTGAAAATATATAAACCTCGAGTTGAATGAAAGTGTAATTACAAAGCTATGGTATAAGGAAACAAGTGAATGGTTTTAAAATGTTTTATAAATACTCCTAGATATAACATCATACTGATATATTAATAATAAATGCCAAGTAATCTTTGTTTATATCACATAAAGTATCTTATTATCTCTGAAAATATATAAACCTCGAGTTGAATGAAAGTGTAATTACAAAGCTATGGTATAAGGAAACAAGTGAATGGTTTTAGAAAGTTTTATAAATACTCCTACATATAACATCATACTGATATATTAATAATAAATGCCAAGTAATCTTTGTTTATATCACATAAAGTATCTTATTATCTCTGAAAATATATAAACCTCGAGTTGAATGAAAGTGTAATTACAAAGCTATGGTATAAGGAAACAAGTGAATGGTTTTAAAAAGTTTTATAAATACTCCTAGATATAACATCATACTGATATATTAATAATAAATGCCAAGTAATCTTTGTTTATATCACATAAAGTATCTTATTATCTCTGAAAATATATAAACCTCGAGTTGAATGAAAGTGTAATTACAAAGCTATGGTATAAGGAAACAAGTGAATGGTGTTATAATGTTTTATAAATACTCCTAGATATAACATCATACTGATATATTAATAATAAATGCCAAGTAATCTTTGTTTATATCACATAAAGTATCTTATTATCTCTGAAAATATATAAACCTCGAGTTGAATGAAATTGTAATTACAAAGCTATGGTATAAGGAAACAAGTGAATGGTTTTAAAAAGTTTTATAAATACTCCTAGATATAACATCATACTGATATATTAATAATAAATGCCAAGTAATCTTTGTTTATATCACATAAAGTATCTTATTATCTCTGAAAATATATAAACCTCGAGTTGAATGAAATTGTAATTACAAAGCTATGGTATAAGGAAACAAGTGAATGGTTTTAAAAAGTTTTATAAATACTCCTAGATATAACATCATACTGATACATAAATAATAAATGCCAAGTAATCTTTGTTTATATCACATAAAGTATCTTATTATCTCTGAAAATATATAAACCTCGAGTTGAATGAAATTGTAATTACAAAGCTATGGTATAAGGAAACAAGTGAATGGTTTTAAAAAGTTTTATAAATACTCCTAGATATAACATCATACTGACACATAAATAATAAATGCCAAGTAATCTTTGTTTATATCACATAAAGTATCTTATTATCTCTGAAAATATATAAACCTCGAGTTGAATGAAAGTGTAATTACAAAGCTATGGTATAAGGAAACAAGTGAATGGTTTTAAAAAGTTTTATAAATACTCCTACATATAACATCATACTGATATATTAATAATAAATGCCAAGTAATCTTTGTTTATATCACATAAAGTATCTTATTATCTCTGAAAATATATAAACCTCGAGTTGAATGAAAGTGTAATTACAAAGCTATGGTATAAGGAAACAAGTGAATGGTTTTAAAAAGTTTTATAAATACTCCTAGATATAACATCATACTGACACATAAATAATAAATGCCAAGTAATCTTTGTTTATATCACATAAAGTATCTTATTATCTCTGAAAATATATAAACCTCGAGTTGAATGAAATTGTAATTACAAAGCTATGGTATAAGGAAACAAGTGAATGGTTTTAAAAAGTTTTATAAATACTCCTAGATATAACATCATACTGATATATTAATAATAAATGCCAAGTAATCTTTGTTTATATCACATAAAGTATCTTATTATCTCTGAAAATATCTAAACCTCGAGTTGAATGAAAGTGTAATTACAAAGCTATGGTATAAGGAAACAAGTGAATGGTTTTAAAAAGTTTTATAAATACTCCTAGATATAACATCATACTGATATATTAATAATAAATGCCAAGTAATCTTTGTTTATATCACATAAAGTATCTTATTATCTCTGAAAATATATAAACCTCGAGTTGAATGAAATTGTAATTACAAAGCTATGGTATAAGGAAACAAGTGAATGGTTTTAAAAAGTTTTATAAATACTCCTAGATATAACATCATACTGATATATTAATAATAAATGCCAAGTAATCTTTGTTTATATCACATAAAGTATCTTATTATCTCTGAAAATATATAAACCTCGAGTTGAATGAAATTGTAATTACAAAGCTATGGTATAAGGAAACAAGTGAATGGTTTTAAAAAGTTTTATAAATACTCCTAGATATAACATCATACTGATATATTAATAATAAATGCCAAGTAATCTTTGTTTATATCACATAAAGTATCTTATTATCTCTGAAAATATATAAACCTCGAGTTGAATGAAATTGTAATTACAAAGCTATGGTATAAGGAAACAAGTGAATGGTTTTAAAAAGTTTTATAAATACTCCTAGATATAACATCATACTGACACATAAATAATAAATGCCAAGTAATCTTTGTTTATATCACATAAAGTATCTTATTATCTCTGAAAATATATAAACCTCGAGTTGAATGAAATTGTAATTACAAAGCTATGGTATAAGGAAACAAGTGAATGGTTTTAAAAAGTTTTATAAATACTCCTAGATATAACATCATACTGACACATAAATAATAAATGCCAAGTAATCTTTGTTTATATCACATAAAGTATCTTATTATCTCTGAAAATATCTAAACCTCGAGTTGAATGAAAGTGTAATTACAAAGCTATGGTATAAGGAAACAAGTGAATGGTTTTAAAAAGTTTTATAAATACTCCTACATATAACATCATACTGATATATTAATAATAAATGCCAAGTAATCTTTGTTTATATCACATAAAGTATCTTATTATCTCTGAAAATATATAAACCTCGAGTTGAATGAAATTGTAATTACAAAGCTATGGTATAAGGAAACAAGTGAATGGTTTTAAGAAGTTTTATAAATACTCCTAGATATAACATCATACTGAGACATAAATAATAAATGCCAAGTAATCTTTGTTTATATCACATAAAGTATCTTATTATCTCTGAAAATATATAAACCTCGAGTTGAATGAAATTGTAATTACAAAGCTATGGTATAAGGAAACAAGTGAATGGTTTTAAAAAGTTTTATAAATACTCCTAGATATAACATCATACTGACACATAAATAATAAATGCCAAGTAATCTTTGTTTATATCACATAAAGTATCTTATTATCTCTGAAAATATATAAACCTCGAGTTGAATGAGAGTGTAATTACAAAGCTATGGTATAAGGAAACAAGTGAATGGTTTTAAAAAGTTTTATAAATACTCCTAGATATAACATCATACTGACACATAAATAATAAATGCCAAGTAATCTTTGTTTATATCACATAAAGTATCTTATTATCTCTGAAAATATCTAAACCTCGAGTTGAATGAAAGTGTAATTACAAAGCTATGGTATAAGGAAACAAGTGAATGGTTTTAAAAAGTTTTATAAATACTCCTAGATATAACATCATACTGACACATAAATAATAAATGCCAAGTAATCTTTGTTTATATCACATAAAGTATCTTATTATCTCTGAAAATATCTAAACCTCGAGTTGAATGAAAGTGTAATTACAAAGCTATGGTATAAGGAAACAAGTGAATGGTTTTAAAAAGTTTTATAAATACTCCTAGATATAACATCATACTGATATATTAATAATAAATGCCAAGTAATCTTTGTTTATATCACATAAAGTATCTTATTATCTCTGAAAATATATAAACCTCGAGTTGAATGAAATTGTAATTACAAAGCTATGGTATAAGGAAACAAGTGAATGGTTTTAAGAAGTTTTATAAATACTCCTAGATATAACATCATACTGAGACATAAATAATAAATGCCAAGTAATCTTTGTTTATATCACATAAAGTATCTTATTATCTCTGAAAATATATAAACCTCGAGTTGAATGAAATTGTAATTACAAAGCTATGGTATAAGGAAACAAGTGAATGGTTTTAAAAAGTTTTATAAATACTCCTAGATATAACATCATACTGACACATAAATAATAAATGCCAAGTAATCTTTGTTTATATCACATAAAGTATCTTATTATCTCTGAAAATATATAAACCTCGAGTTGAATGAGAGTGTAATTACAAAGCTATGGTATAAGGAAACAAGTGAATGGTTTTAAAAAGTTTTATAAATACTCCTAGATATAACATCATACTGACACATAAATAATAAATGCCAAGTAATCTTTGTTTATATCACATAAAGTATCTTATTATCTCTGAAAATATCTAAACCTCGAGTTGAATGAAAGTGTAATTACAAAGCTATGGTATAAGGAAACAAGTGAATGGTTTTAAAAAGTTTTATAAATACTCCTACATATAACATCATACTGATATATTAATAATAAATGCCAAGTAATCTTTGTTTATATCACATAAATTATTTTATTGTTTCTGCAAATCTCTAAACTTCGAGTTGACTGAGAGTGTAATTATAAAGCTATGTTATAAGAAAATAAGTGAATGGTTTTGAAACTTATCGCTAAATAAATTCCCTAAATGATTTATTCAAAATTATTGTAATGCCTTCTGAATCTATCAAGAAACAAAATTTTTACTTATACAAATAATTTGTTATGGATTTGTTACTGTGTAATTTAAATTAAATTTAATATAAATCAATAAAATTAAATTAGAAGTTATGACTTATGGAAAATTAAAGTATACTTACTTGTTTCCTACCAGGTACGCAGTAACCGCACATCTCATCGAAACGAAGCACGACTACGAGCAACACTAGAACCAAAATTTCCGTGTAATACATGTTAACTACAAAAGTTGTCAATAATTCCGTCTTTTTATAGCGTTCAACTTGCGACACATGAAGGTATCTGCGTCACTCTATCATATATGGAAGGGATAAACACGTGGCCCGCAAATGTGTTTTGCAATTTACGCAAAAAAAATACCAGCCAACACTGCATTTAGGCCTAAACACCGAGATGAAACAATCAGCATGTTTAGCTCTGGATATTCGATTAAATTTATCTTGCTAAATTGTTATCTGTTAAAATGTGAATAAAAATAATACAATATTCTTGTATTTCTGGTTACTAAAAGAATTTATTCCTTACAAAGCATAAAGAACAAGTAAATGGACCAAGAACAAATATTGATGAATAAAAAGAAATTTAATATTGGAATAATCGATTATATGATAGTGTTTACTTCGTATCTACCACCTACGATATTGTGTAATGCAGAAAGTATGTGTCAGGCGTAAGACGCAACCATGTTGCTTCATTATTACTTTTAAAAAATAATTAATTTTTAATTTACACTTTCTCTAACAGTTTCCGTTTTAAAACGAAATAAGGTATTCATTATGTATACTATATCAATATTCCTATTATATTCTATGGTGAACAATTATTACGGCATTTCCTGTAGTTAGGCTGTCATTAGTAGTATATTTTTTTAAAAACACTTTTAGTATAAATATCCACAGAATTAACAAAATTACTAACTAATAATAACTAACTATTATTAACTAACTAATAACTAATTTTCGTAAGTATTTTTTTCAATTTTATTTCTTGTAAAACCGCCGAGAACGCAATATGAAGACGAAAATCATAGGGAAAATCATATTTAATGTGCATTTTAAGGAAATTGATTGCAATTCCTTGATCCAGTCGACAATAAACAATATAACCATATTCAAAGTGTATATGGAAAGCTTTGGATAATTGGACTCAATATTAAAATAAAACTTACATTCCCAAACATTAAAAAAGTATTTTTGTAAGTAGGGATTGGCTGTAGCTCGTTAAAGGCTGCCTTGGTAAGGGACTTAACATATGCGTGACCTTAGTATATATCCCAACATATTAGCAACACTCATCGTATAGAAGCGTTCATGTTTGTAACAAATAATGCCTTATATACAGGAGGAGTAAAGTAGCTGTAGCTCGTTAAAGGCTGCCTTGGTAAGGGACTTAACATATGCGTGACCTTAGTATATAACCCAACATATTAGCAACACTCGTCCTATAGAAGCGTTCATGTTTGTAACAAATAATGTCTTATATACAGGAGGAGTAAAGTAGCTGTAGCTTGTTAAAACCTGCCTTGGTAAGGGACTTAACATATGCGTGACCTTAGTATATAACCCAACATATTAGCAACACTCGTCCTATAGAAGCGTTCATGTTTGTAACAAATAATGCCTTATATACAGGAGGAGTAAAGTAGCTGTAGCTCGTTAAAGGCTGCCTTGGTAAGGGACTTAACATATGCATGACCTTAGTATATAACCCAACATATTAGCAACACTCATCCCATAGAAGCGTTCATGTTTGTAACAAATAATGCCTTATATACAGGAGGAGTAAAGTAGCTGTAGCTCGTTAAAGGCTGCCTTGGTAAGGGACTTAACATATGCATGACCTTAGTATATAACCCAACATATTAGCAACACTCGTCCTATAGAAGCGTTCATGTTTGTAACAAATAATGCCTTATATACAGGAGGAGTAAAGTAGCTGTAGCTCGTTAAAGGCTGCCTTGGTAAGGGACTTAACATATGCGTGACCTTAGTATATAACCCAACATATTAGCAACACTCATCCCATAGAAGCGTTCATGTTTGTAACAAATAATGCCTTATATACAGGAGGAGTAAAGTAGCTGTAGCTCGTTAAAGGCTGCCTTGGTAAGGGACTTAACATATGCGTGACCTTAGTATATAACCCAACATATTAGCAACACTCGTCCTATAGAAGCGTTCATGTTTGTAACAAATAATGCCTTATATACAGGAGGAGTAAAGTAGCTGTAGCTCGTTAAAGGCTGCCTTGGTAAGGGACTTAACATATGCATGACCTTAGTATATAACCCAACATATTAGCAACACTCGTCCTATAGAAGCGTTCATGTTTGTAACAAATAATGCCTTATATACAGGAGGAGTAAAGTAGCTGTAGCTCGTTAAAGGCTGCCTTGGTAAGGGACTTAACATATGCGTGACCTTAGTATATAACCCAACATATTAGCAACACTCGTCCTATAGAAGCGTTCATGTTTGTAACAAATAATGCCTTATATACAGGAGGAGTAAAGTAGCTGTAGCTCGTTAAAGGCTGCCTTGGTAAGGGACTTAACATATGCATGACCTTAGTATATAACCCAACATATTAGCAACACTCATCCCATAGAAGCGTTCATGTTTGTAACAAATAATGCCTTATATACAGGAGGAGTAAAGTAGCTGTAGCTCGTTAAAGGCTGCCTTGGTAAGGGACTTAACATATGCGTGACCTTAGTATATAACCCAACATATTAGCAACACTCGTCCTATAGAAGCGTTCATGTTTGTAACAAATAATGCCTTATATACAGGAGGAGTAAAGTAGCTGTAGCTCGTTAAAGGCTGCCTTGGTAAGGGACTTAACATATGCGTGACCTTAGTATATAACCCAACATATTAGCAACACTCGTCCTATAGAAGCGTTCATGTTTGTAACAAATAATGCCTTATATACAGGAGGAGTAAAGTAGCTGTAGCTCGTTAAAGGCTGCCTTGGTAAGGGACTTAACATATGCGTGACCTTAGTATATAACCCAACATATTAGCAACACTCGTCCTATAGAAGCGTTCATGTTTGTAACAAATAATGCCTTATATACAGGAGGAGTAAAGTAGCTGTAGCTCGTTAAAGGCTGCCTTGGTAAGGGACTTAACATATGCGTGACCTTAGTATATAACCCAACATATTAGCAACACTCGTCCTATAGAAGCGTTCATGTTTGTAACAAATAATGCCTTATATACAGGAGGAGTAAAGTAGCTGTAGCTCGTTAAAGGCTGCCTTGGTAAGGGACTTAACATATGCGTGACCTTAGTATATACCCCAACATATTAGCAACACTCGTCCTATAGAAGCGTTCATGTTTGTAACAAATAATGCCTTATATACAGGAGGAGTAAAGTAGCTGTAGCTCGTTAAAGGCTGCCTTGGTAAGGGACTTAACATATGCGTGACCTTAGTATATAACCCAACATATTAGCAACACTCGTCCTATAGAAGCGTTCATGTTTGTAACAAATAATGCCTTATATACAGGAGGAGTAAAGTAGCTGTAGCTCGTTAAAGGCTGCCTTGGTAAGGGACTTAACATATGCGTGACCTTAGTATATAACCCAACATATTAGCAACACTCGTCCTATAGAAGCGTTCATGTTTGTAACAAATAATGCCTTATATACAGGAGGAGTAAAGTAGCTGTAGCTTGTTAAAACCTGCCTTGGTAAGGGACTTAACATATGCGTGACCTTAGTATATAACCCAACATATTAGCAACACTCGTCCTATAGAAGCGTTCATGTTTGTAACAAATAATGCCTTATATACAGGAGGAGTAAAGTAGCTGTAGCTCGTTAAAGGCTGCCTTGGTAAGGGACTTAACATATGCGTCACCTTAGTATATAACCCAACATATTAGCAACACTCGTCCTATAGAAGCGTTCATGTTTGTAACAAATAATGCCTTATATACAGGAGGAGTAAAGTAGCTGTAGCTCGTTAAAGGCTGCCTTGGTAAGGGACTTAACATATGCGTGACCTTAGTATATAACCCAACATATTAGCAACACTCGTCCTATAGAAGCGTTCATGTTTGTAACAAATAATGCCTTATATACAGGAGGAGTAAAGTAGCTGTAGCTCGTTAAAGGCTGCCTTGGTAAGGGACTTAACATATGCGTGACCTTAGTATATAACCCAACATATTAGCAACACTCGTCCTATAGAAGCGTTCATGTTTGTAACAAATAATGCCTTATATACAGGAGGAGTAAAGTAGCTGTAGCTCGTTAAAGGCTGCCTTGGTAAGGGACTTAACATATGCGTGACCTTAGTATATAACCCAACATATTAGCAACACTCGTCCTATAGAAGCGTTCATGTTTGTAACAAATAATGCCTTATATACAGGAGGAGTAAAGTAGCTGTAGCTCGTTAAAGGCTGCCTTGGTAAGGGACTTAACATATGCGTGACCTTAGTATATAACCCAACATAATAGCAACACTCGTCCTATAGAAGCGTTCATGTTTGTAACAAATAATGCCTTATATACAGGAGGAGTAAAGTAGCTGTAGCTCGTTAAAGGCTGCCTTGGTAAGGGACTTAACATATGCGTGACCTTAGTATATAACCCAACATATTAGCAACACTCGTCCTATAGAAGCGTTCATGTTTGTAACAAATAATGCCTTATATACAGGAGGAGTAAAGTAGCTGTTGCTCGTTAAAGGCTGCCTTGGTAAGGGACTTAACATATGCGTGACCTTAGTATATAACCCAACATATTAGCAACACTCGTCCTATAGAAGCGTTCATGTTTGTAACAAATAATGCCTTATATACAGGAGGAGTAAAGTAGCTGTTGCTCGTTAAAGGCTGCCTTGGTAAGGGACTTAACATATGCGTGACCTTAGTATATAACCCAACATATTAGCAACACTCGTCCTATAGAAGCGTTCATGTTTGTAACAAATAATGCCTTATATACAGGAGGAGTAAAGTAGCTGTTGCTCGTTAAAGGCTGCTTTGGTAAGGGACTTAACATATGCGTGACCTTAGTATATAACCCAACATATTAGCAACACTCGTCCTATAGAAGCGTTCATGTTTGTAACAAATAATGCCTTATATACAGGAGGAGTAAAGTAGCTGTAGCTCGTTAAAGGCTGCCTTGGTAAGGGACTTAACATATGCGTGACCTTAGTATATAACCCAACATATTAGCAACACTCATCCTATAGAAGCGTTCATGTTTGTAACAAATAATGCCTTATATACAGGAGGAGTAAAGTAGCTGTAGCCCGTTAAAGGCTGCCTTGGTAAGGGACTTAACATATGCGTGACCTTAGTATATAACCCAACATATTAGCAACACTCGTCCTATAGAAGCGTTCATGTTTGTAACAAATAATGCCTTATATACAGGAGGAGTAAAGTAGCTGTAGCCCGTTAAAGGCTGCCTTGGTAAGGGACTTAACATATGCGTGACCTTAGTATATAACCCAACATATTAGCAACACTCGTCCTATAGAAGCGTTCATGTTTGTAACAAATAATGCCTTATATACAGGAGGAGTAAAGTAGCTGTAGCTCGTTAAAGGCTGCCTTGGTAAGGGACTTAACATATGCGTGACCTTAGTATATAACCCAACATATTAGCAACACTCGTCCTATAGAAGCGTTCATGTTTGTAACAAATAATGCCTTATATACAGGAGGAGTAAAGTAGCTGTAGCTCGTTAAAGGCTGCCTTGGTAAGGGACTTAACATATGCGTGACCTTAGTATATAACCCAACATATTAGCAACACTCGTCCTATAGAAGCGTTCATGTTTGTAACAAATAATGTCTTATATACAGGAGGAGAAAAGTAGCTGTAGCTCGTTAAAGGCTGCCTTGGTAAGGGACTTAACATATGCGTGACCTTAGTATATAACCCAACATATTAGCAACACTCGTCCTATAGAAGCGTTCATGTTTGTAACAAATAATGCCTTATATACAGGAGGAGTAAAGTAGCTGTAGCTCGTTAAAGGCTGCCTTGGTAAGGGACTTAACATATGCGTGACCTTAGTATATAACCCAACATATTAGCAACACTCATCGTATAGAAGCGTCCATGTTTGTAACAAATAATGCCTTATATACAGGAGGAGTAAAGTAGCTGTTGCTCGTTAAAGGCTGCCTTGGTAAGGGACCTAACATATGCGTGACCTTAGTATATAACTCAACATATTAGCAACACTCATCCTATAGAAGCGTCCATGTTTGTAACAAATAATGCCTTATATACAGCAGGAGTAAAGTAGCTGTAGCTTGTTAAAGGCTGCCTTGGTAAGGGACTTAACATATGCGTGACCTTAGTATATAAAGCAACATATTAACAACACTCATCGTATAGAAGCGTCCATGTTTGTAACAAATAATGCCTTATATACAGGAGGAGTAAAGTAGCTGTTGCTCGTTAAAGGCTGCCTTGGTAAGGGACTTAACATATGCGTGACCTTAGTATATAACCCAACATATTAGCAACACTCGTCCTATAGAAGCGTCCATGTTTGTAACAAATAATGCCTTATATACAGGAGGAGTAAAGTAGCTGTTGCTCGTTAAAGGCTGCCTTGGTAAGGGACTTAACATATGCGTGACCTTAGTATAAAACCCAACATATTAGCAACACTCATCCTATAGAAGCGTCCATGTTTGTAACAAATAATGCCTTATATACAGGAGGAGTAAAGTAGCTGTTGCTCGTTAAAGGCTGCCTTGGTAAGGGACTTAACATATGCATGACCTTAGTATATAACCCAACATATTAGCAACACTCGTCCTATAGAAGCGTTCATGTTTGTAACAAACAATGCCTTATATACAGGAGGAGTAAAGTAGCTGTTGCTCGTTAAAGGCTGCTTTGGTAAAGGACTTAACATATGCGTGACCTTAGTATATAACCCAACATATTAGCAACACTCATCCTATAGAAGCGTCCATGTTTGTAACAAATAATGCCTTATATACAGGAGGAGTAAAGTAGCTGTAGCTCGTTAAAGGCTGCTTTGGTAAGGGACTTAACATATGCGTGACCTTAGTATATAACCCAACATATTAGCAACACTCATCCTATAGAAGCGTCCATGTTTGTAACAAATAATGCCTTATATACAGGAGGAGTAAAGTAGCTGTTGCTCGTTAAAGGCTGCTTTGGTAAGGGACTTAACATATGCGTGACCTTAGTATATAACCCAACATATTAGCAACACTCATCGTATAGAAGCGTCCATGTTTGTAACAAATAATGCCTTATATACAGGAGGAGTAAAGTAGCTGTAGCTCGTTAAAGGCTGCCTTGGTAAGGGACTTAACATATGCGTGACCTTAGTATATAACCCAACATATTGGCAACACTCGTCCTATAGAAGCGTTCATGTTTGTAACAAATAATGCCTTATATACAGGAGGAGTAAAGTAGCTGTAGCTCGTTAAACGCTGCCTTGGTAAGGGACTTAACATATGCGTGACCTTAGTATATAACCCAACATATTAGCAACACTCGTCCTATAGAAGCGTTCATGTTTGTAACAAATAATGCCTTATATACAGAAGGAGTAAAGTAGCTGTAGCTCGTTAAAGGCTGCCTTGGTAAGGGACTTAACATATGCGTGACCTTAGTATATAACCCAACATATTAGCAACACTCGTCCTATAGAAGCGTTCATGTTTGTAACAAATAATGCCTTATATACAGGAGGAGTAAAGTAGCTGTAGCTCGTTAAAGGCTGCCTTGGTAAGGGACTTAACATATGCGTGACCTTAGTATATAACCCAACATATTAGCAACACTCATAATATAGAAGCGTTCATGTTTGTAACAAATAATGCCTTATATACAGGAGGAGTAAAGTAGCTGTAGCTCGTTAAAGGCTGCCTTGGTAAGGGACTTAACATATGCGTGACCTTAGTATATAACCCAACATATTAGCAACACTCATCGTATAGAAGCGTCCATGTTTGTAACAAATAATGCCTTATATACAGGAGGAGTAAAGTAGCTGTTGCTCGTTAAAGGCTGCCTTGGTACGGGACTTAACATATGCGTGACCTTAGTATATAACCCAACATATTAGCAACACTCATCCTATAGAAGCGTCCATGTTTGTAACAAATAATGCCTTATATACAGGAGGAGTAAAGTAGCTGTTGCTCGTTAAAGGCTGCCTTGGTAAGGGACTTAACATATGCATGACCTTAGTATATAACCCAACATATTAGCAACACTCGTCCTATAGAAGCGTTCATGTTTGTAACAAATAATGCCTTATATACAGGAGGAGTAAAGTAGCTGTAGCTTGTTAAAGCCTGCCTTGGTAAGGGACTTAACATATGCGTGACCTTAGTATATAACCCAACATATTAGCAACACTCGTCCTATAGAAGCGTTCATGTTTGTAACAAATAATGCCTTATATACAGGAGGAGTAAAGTAGCTGTAGCTCGTTAAAGGCTGCCTTGGTAAGGGACTTGACATATGCGTGACCTTAGTATATAACCCAACATATTAGCAACACTCGTCCTATAGAAGCGTTCATGTTTGTAACAAATAATGCCTTATATACAGGAGGAGTAAAGTAGCTGTTGCTCGTTAAAGGCTGCTTTGGTAAGGGACTTAACATATGCGTGACCTTAGTATATAACCCAACATATTAGCAACACTCATCCTATAGAAGCGTCCATGTTTGTAACAAATAATGCCTTATATACAGGAGGTGTAAAGTAGCTGTAGCTCGTTAAAGGCTGCCTTGGTAAGGGACTTAACATATGCGTGACCTTAGGATATAACCCAACATATTAGCAACACTCGTCCTATAGAAGCGTTCATGTTTGTAACAAATAATGCCATATATACAGGAGGAGTAAAGTAGCTGTAGCTCGTTAAACGCTGCCTTGGTAAGGGACTTAACATATGCGTGACCTTAGTGTATAACCCAACATATTAGCAACACTCGTCCTATAGAAGCGTTCAAGTTTGTAACAAATAATGCCTTATATACAGGAGGAGTAAAGTAGCTGTAGCTCGTTAAAGGCTGCCTTGGTAAGGGACTTAACATATGCGTGACCTTAGTATATAACCCAACATATTAGCAACACTCGTCCTATAGAAGCGTTCATGTTTGTAACAAATAATGCCTTATATACAGGAGGAGTAAAGTAGCTGTAGGTCGTTAAAGGCTGCCTTGGTAAGGGACTTAACATATGCGTGACCTTAGTATATAACCCAACATATTAGCAACACTCATCCTATAGAAGCGTTCATGTTTGTAACAAATAATGCCTTATATACAGGAGGAGTAAAGTAGCTGTTGCTCGTTAAAGGCTGCCTTGGTAAGGGACTTAACATATGCGTGACCTTAGTATATAACCCAACATATTAGCAAAACTCATCGTATAGAAGCGTCCATGTTTGTAACAAATAATGCCTTATATACAGGAGGAGTAAAGTAGCTGTAGCTCGTTAAAGGCTGCCTTGGTAAGGGACTTAACATATGCGTGACCTTAGTATATAACCCAACATATTAGCAACACTCGTCCTATAGAAGCGTTCATGTTTGTAACAGATAATGCCTTATATACAGGAGGAGTAAAGTAGCTGTAGCTCGTTGAAGGCTGCCTTGGTAAGGGATTTAACATATGCGTGACCTTGGTATATAACCCAACATATTAGCAACACTCGTCCTATAGAAACGTTCATGTTTGTAACAAATAATGCCTTATATACAGGAGGAGTAAAGTAGCTGTAGCTCGTTAAAGGCTGCCTTGGTAAGGGACTTAACATATGCGTGACCTTAGTATATAACCCAACATATTAGCAACACTCGTCCTATAGAAGCGTTCATGTTTGTAACAGATAATGCCTTATATACAGGAGGAGTAAAGTAGCTGTAGCTCGTTAAAGGCTGCCTTGGTAAGGGACTTAACATATGCGTGACCTTCTTATATAACCCAACATATTAGCAACACTCGTCCTATAGAAGCGTTCATGTTTGTAACAAATAATGCCTTATATACAGGAGGAGTAAAGTAGCTGTAGCTCGTTAAAGGCTGCCTTGGTAAGGGACTTAACATATGCGTGACCTTAGTATATAACCCAACATATTAGCAACACTCGTCCTATAGAAGCGTTCATGTTTGTAACAAATAATGCCTTATATACAGGAGGAGTAAAGTAGCTGTAGCTCGTTAAAGGCTGCCTTGGTAAGGGACTTAACATATGCGTGACCTTAGTATATAACCCAACATATTAGCAAAACTCATCGTATAGAAGCGTCCATGTTTGTAACAAATAATGCCTTATATACAGGAGATGTAAAGTAGCTGTTGCTCGTTAAAGGCTGCCTTGGTAAGGGACTTAACATATGCGTGACCTTAGGATATAACACAACATATTAGCAACACTCATCGTATAGAAGCGTTCATGTTTGTAACAAATAATGCCTTATATACAGGAGGAGTAAAGTAGCTGTAGCTCGTTAAAGGCTGCCTTGGTAAGGGACTTAACATATGCGTGACCTTAGTATATAACCCAACATATTAGCAACACTCGTCCTATAGAAGCGTTCATGTTTGTAACAGATAATGCGTTATATACAGGAGGAGTAAAGTAGCTGTAGCTCGTTAAAGGCTGCCTTGGTAAGGGACTTAACATATGCGTGACCTTAGTATATAACCCAACATATTAGCAACACTCGTCCTATAGAAGCGTTCATGTTTGTAACAAATAATGCCTTATATACAGGAGGAGTAAAGTAGCTGTTGCTCGTTAAAGGCTGCCTTGGTAAGGGACTTAACATATGCGTGACCTTAGTATATAACCCAACATATTAGCAACACTCGTCCTATAGAAGCGTTCATGTTTGTAACAAATAATGCCTTATATACAGGAGGAGTAAAGTAGCTGTAGCTCGTTAAAGGCTGCCTTGGTAAGGGACTTAACATATGCGTGACCTTAGTATATAACCCAACACATTAGCAACACTCATCCTATAGAAGCGTTCATGTTTGTAACAAATAATGCCTTATATACAGGAGGAGTAAAGTAGCTGTAGCTCGTTAAAGGCTGCCTTGGTAAGGGACTTAACATATGCGTGACCTTAGTATATAACCCAACATATTAGCAACACTCGTCCTATAGAAGCGTTCATGTTTGTAACAAATAATGCCTTATATACAGGAGGAGTAAAGTAGCTGTAGCTCGTTAAAGGCTGCCTTGGTAAGGGACTTAACATATGCGTGACCTTAGTATATAACCCAACATATTAGCAACACTCATCCTATAGAAGCGTTCATGTTTGTAACAAATAATGCCTTATATACAGGAGGAGTAAAGTAGCTGTAGCTCGTTAAAGGCTGCCTTGGTAAGGGACTTAACATATGCGTGACCTTAGTATATAACCCAACATATTAGCAACACTCGTCCTATAGAAGCGTTCATGTTTGTAACAAATAATGCCTTATATACAGGAGGAGTAAAGTAGCTGTAGCTCGTTAAAGGCTGCCTTGGTAAGGGACTTAACATATGCGTGACCTTAGTATATAACCCAACATATTAGCAACACTCGTCCTATAGAAGCGTTCATGTTTTAACAAATAATGCCTTATATACAGGAGGAGTAAAGTAGCTGTAGCTCGATAAAGGCTGCCTTGGTAAGGGACTTAACATATGCGTGACCTTAGTATATAAACCAACATATTAGCAACACTCGTCCTATAGAAGCGTTCATGTTTGTAACAAATAATGCCTTATATACAGGAGGAGTAAAGTAGCTGTAGCTTGTTAAAGCCTGCCTTGGTAAGGGACTTAACATATGCATGACCTTAGTATATAACCCAACATATTAGCAACACTCATCCTATAGAAGCGTTCATGTTTGTAACAAATAATGCCTTATATACAGGAGGAGTAAAGTAGCTGTAGCTCGTTAAAGGCTGCCTTGGTAAGGGACTTAACATATGCGTGACCTTAGTATATAACCCAACATATTAGCAACACTCATCGTATAGAAGCGTCCATGTTTGTAACAAATAATGTCTTATATACAGGAGGAGTAAAGTAGCTGTTGCTCGTTAAAGGCAGCCTTGGAAAGGGACTTAACATATGCGAGACCTTAGTATATAACCCAACATATTAGCAACACTCATCCTATAGAAGCGTTCATGTTTGTAACAAATAATGCCTTATATACAGGATGAGTAAAGTAGCTGTTGCTCGTTAAAGGCTGCTTTGGTAAGGGACTTAACATATGCGTGACCTTAGTATATAACCCAACATATTAGCAACACTCATCGTATAGAAGCGTCCATGTTTGTAACAAATAATGCCTTATATACAGAAGGAGTAAAGTAGCTGTAGCTCGTTAAAGGCTGCCTTGGTAAGGGACTTAACATATGCGTGACCTTAGTATATAACCCAACATATTAGCAACACTCGTCCTATAGAAGCGTTCATGTTTGTAACAAATAATGCCTTATATACAGGAGGAGTAAAGTAGCTGTAGCTCGTTAAAGGCTGCCTTGGTAAGGGACTTAACATATGCGTGACCTTAGTATATAACCCAACATATTAGCAACACTCATCGTATAGAAGCGTCCATGTTTGTAACAAATAATGAATTATATACAGGAAGAGTAAAGTAGCTGTTGCTCGTTAAAGGCAGCCTTGGTAAGGGACTTAACATATGCGTGACCTTAGTATATAACCCAACATATTAGCAACACTCATCCTATAGAAGCGTTCATGTTTGTAACAAATAATGCCTTATATACAGGAGGAGTAAGGTAGCTGTAGCTTGTTAAAGGCTGCCTTGGTAAGGGGCTTAACATATGCGTGACCTTAGTATATAACCCAACATATTAGCAACACTCATCGTATAGAAGCGTCCATGTTTGTAACAAATAATGCCTTATATACGGGAGGAGTAAAGTAGCTGTTGCTCGTTAAAGGCTGCCTTGGTAAGGGACTTAACATATGCGTGACCTTAGTATATAACCCAACATATTAGCAACACTCGTCGTATAGAAGCGTCCATGTTTGTAACAAATAATGCCTTATATACAGGAGGAGTAAAGTAGCTGTTGCTCGTTAAAGGCTGCCTTGGTAAGGGACCTAACATATGCGTGACCTTAGTATATAACCCAACATATTAGCAACACTCGTCCTATAGAAGCGTTCATGTATGTAACAAATAATGCCTTATATACAGGAGGAGTAAAGTAGCTGTAGCTCGTTAAAGGGTGCCTTGGTAAGGGACTTGACATATGCGTGACCTTAGTATATAACCCAACATATTAGCAACACTCGTCCTTTAGAAGCGTTCATGTTTGTATCAAATAATGCCTTATATACAGGAGGAGTAAAGTAGCTGTAGCTCGTTAAAGGGTGCCTTGGTAAGGGACTTGACATATGCGTGACCTTAGTATATAACCCAACATATTAGCAACACTCGTCCTTTAGAAGCGTTCATGTTTGTAACAAATAATGCCTTATATACAGGAGGAGTAAAGTAGCTGTAGCTCGTTAAAGGCTGCCTTGGTAAGGGACTTAACATATGCGTGACCTTAGTATATAACCCAACATATTAGCAACACTCATCCTATAGAAGCGTTCATGTTTGTAACAAATAATGCCTTGTATACAGGAGGAGTAAAGTAGCTGTAGCTCGTTAAAGGCTGCCTTGGTAAGGGACTTAACATATGCATGACCTTAGTATATAACCCAACATATTAGCAACACTCATCCCATAGAAGCGTTCATGTTTGTAACAAATAATGCCTTATATACAGGAGGAGTAAAGTAGCTGTAGCTCGTTAAAGGCTGCCTTGGTAAGGGACTTAACATATGCGTGACCTTAGTATATAACCCAACATATTAGCAACACTCGTCCTATAGAAGCGTTCATGTTTGTAACAAATAATGCCTTATATACAGGAGGAGTAAAGTAGCTGTAGCTCGTTAAAGGCTGCCTTGGTAAGGGACTTAACATATGCGTGACCTTAGTATATAACCCAACATATTAGCAACACTCATCCTATAGAAGCGTTCATGTTTGTAACAAATAATGCCTTATATACAGGAGGAGTAAAGTAGCTGTAGCTCGTTAAAGGCTGCCTTGGTATGGGACTTAACATATGCATGACCTTAGTATATAACCCAACATATTAGCAACACTCATCCTATAGAAGCGTTCATGTTTGTAACAAACAATGCCTTATTTACAGGAGGAGTAAAGTAGCTGTTGCTCGTTAAAGGCTGCTTTGGTAAGGGACTTAACATATGCGTGACCTTAGTATATAACCCAACATATTAGCAACACTCATCCTATAGAAGCGTCCATGTTTGTAACAAATAATGCCTTATATACAGGAGGAGTAAAGTAGCAGTAGCTCGTTAAAGGCTGCCTTGGTAAGGGACTTAACATATGCGTGACCTTAGTATATAACCCAACATATTAGAACACTCATCCTATAGAAGCGTTCATGTTTGTAACAAATAATGCCTTATATACAGGAGGAGTAAAGTAGCTGTAGCTCGTTAAAGGCTGCCTTGGTAAGGGACTTAACATATGCGTGACCTTAGTATATAACCCAACATATTAGCAACACTCATCCTATAGAAGCGTTCATGTTTGTAACAAATAATGCCTTATATACAGGAGGAGTTAAGTAGCTGTTGCTCGTTAAAGGCTGCCTTGGTAAGGGACTTAACATATGCGTGACCTTAGTATATAACCCAACATATTAGCAACACTCATCCTATAGAAGCGTCCATGTTTGTAACAAATAATGCCTTATATACAGGAGGAGTAAAGTAGCTGTAGCTCGTTAAAGGCTGCCTTGGTAAGGGACTTAACATATGCGTGACCTTAGTATATAACCCAACATATTAGCAACACTCGTCCTATAGAAGCGTTCATGTTTGTAACAAATAATGCCTTATATACAGTAGGAGTAAAGTAGCTGTAGCTCGTTAAAGGCTGCCTTGGTAAGGGACTTAACATATGCGTGACCTTAGTATATAACCCAACATATTAGCAACACTCGTCCTATAGAAGCGTTCATGTTTGTAACAAATAATGCCTTATATACAGGAGGAGTAAAGTAGCTGTAGCTCGTTAAAGGCTGCCTTGGTAAGGGACTTAACATATGCGTGACCTTAGTATATAACCCAACATATTAGCAACACTCATCCTATAGAAGCTTTCATGTTTGTAACAAATAATGCCTTGTATACAGGAGGAGTAAAGTAGCTGTAGCTCGTTAAAGGCTGCCTTGGTAAGGGACTTAACATATGCATGACCTTAGTATATAACCCAACATATTAGCAACACTCGTCCTATAGAAGCGTTCATGTTTGTAACAAATAATGCCTTATATACAGGAGGAGTAAAGTAGCTGTAGCTCGTTAAAGCCTGCCTTGGTAAGGGACTTAACATATGCATGACCTTAGTATATAACCCAACATATTAGCAACACTCATCCTATAGAAGCGTTCATGTTTGTAACAAATAATGCCTTATATACAGGAGGAGTAAAGTAGCTGTAGCTCATTAAAGCCTGCCTTGGTAAGGGACTTAACATATGCATGACCTTAGTATATAACCCAACATATTAGCAACACTCATCCTATAGAAGCGTTCATGTTTGTAACAAATAATGCCTTATATACAGGAGGAGTAAAGTAGCTGTAGCTCGTTAAAGGCTGCCTTGGTAAGGGACTTAACATATGCGTGACCTTAGTATATAACCCAACATATTAGCAACACTCATCCTATAGAAGCGTTCATGTTTGTAACAAATAATGCCTTATATACAGGAGGAGTAAAGTAGCTGTAGCTCGTTAAAGCCTGCCTTGGTAAGGGACTTAACATATGCATGACCTTAGTATATAACCCAACATATTAGCAACACTCATCCTATAGAAGCGTTCATGTTTGTAACAAATAATGCCTTATATACAGGAGGAGTAAAGTAGCTGTAGCTCGTTAAAGCCTGCCTTGGTAAGGGACTTAACATATGCATGACCTTAGTATATAACCCAACATATTAGCAACACTCATCCTATAGAAGCGTTCATGTTTGTAACAAATAATGCCTTATATACAGGAGGAGTAAAGTAGCTGTAGCTCGTTAAAGCCTGCCTTGGTAAGGGACTTAACATATGCATGACCTTAGTATATAACCCAACATATTAGCAACACTCATCCTATAGAAGCGTTCATGTTTGTAACAAATAATGCCTTATATACAGGATTAGTAAAGTAGCTGTAGCTCGTTAAAGCCTGCCTTGGTAAGGGACTTAACATATGCATGACCTTAGTATATAACCCAACATATTAGCAACACTCATCCTATAGAAGCGTTCATGTTTGTAACAAATAATGCCTTATATACAGGAGGAGTAAAGTAGCTGTAGCTCGTTAAAGCCTGCCTTGGTAAGGGACTTAACATATGCATGACCTTAGTATATAACCCAACATATTAGCAACACTCATCCTATAGAAGCGTTCATGTTTGTAACAAATAATGCCTTATATACAGGAGGAGTAAAGTAGCTGTAGCTCGTTAAAGCCTGCCTTGGTAAGGGACTTAACATATGCATGACCTTAGTATATAACCCAACATATTAGCAACACTCATCCTATAGAAGCGTTCATGTTTGTAACAAATAATGCCTTATATACAGGAGGAGTAAAGTAGCTGTAGCTCGTTAAAGGCTGCTTTGGTAAGGGACTTAACATATGCGTGACCTTAGTATATAACCCAACATATTAGCAACACTCATCCTATAGAAGCGTCCATGTTTGTAACAAATAATGCCTTATATACAGGAGGAGTAAAGTAGCAGTAGCTCGTTAAAGGCTGCCTTGGTAAGGGACTTAACATATGCGTGACCTTAGTATATAACCCAACATATTAGCAACACTCATCCTATAGAAGCGTTCATGTTTGTAACAAATAATGCCTTATATACAGGAGGAGTAAAGTAGCTGTAGCTTGTTAAAGGCTGCCTTGTTAAGGGACTTAACATATGCGTGACCTTAGTATATAACCCAACATATTAGCAACACTCATCGTATAGAAGCGTCCATGTTTGTAACAAATAATGCCTTATATACAGGAGGAGTAAAGTAGCTGTTGCTCGATAAAGGCTGCCTTGGTAAGGGACTTAACATATGCGTGACCTTAGTATATAACCCAACATATTAGCAACACTCATCGTATAGAAGCGTCCATGTTTGTAACTAATAATGCCTTATATACAGGATGAGTAAAGTAGCTGTTGCTCGTTAAAGGCTGCTTTGGTAAGGGACTTAACATATGCGTGACCTTAGTATATAACCCAACATATTAGCAACACTCATCGTATAGAAGCGTCCATGTTTGTAACAAATAATGCCTTATATACAGAAGGAGTAAAGTAGCTGTAGCTCGTTAAAGGCTGCCTTGGTAAGGGACTTAACATATGCGTGACCTTAGTATATAACCCAACATATTAGCAACACTCGTCCTATAGAAGCGTTCATGTTTGTAACAAATAATGCCTTATATACAGGAGGAGTAAAGTAGCTGTAGCTCGTTAAAGGCTGCCTTGGTAAGGGACTTAACATATGCGTGACCTTAGTATATAACCCAACATATTAGCAACACTCATCCTATAGAAGCGTTCATGTTTGTAACAAATAATGCCTTATATACAGGAGGAGTAAGGTAGCTGTAGCTTGTTAAAGGCTGCCTTGGTAAGGGGCTTAACATATGCGTGACCTTAGTATATAACCCAACATATTAGCAACACTCATCCTATAGAAGCGTTCATGTTTGTAACAAATAATGCCTTATATACAGGAGGAGTAAGGTAGCTGTAGCTTGTTAAAGGCTGCCTTGGTAAGGGGCTTAACATATGCGTGACCTTAGTATATAACCCAACATATTAGCAACACTCATCCTATAGAAGCGTTCATGTTTGTAACAAATAATGCCTTATATACAGGAGGAGTAAGGTAGCTGTTGCTCGTTAAAGGCAGCCTTGGTAAGGGACTTAACATATGCGTGACCTTAGTATATAACCCAACATATTAGCAACACTCATCCTATAGAAGCGTTCATGTTTGTAACAAATAATGCCTTATATACAGGAGGAGTAAGGTAGCTGTAGCTTGTTAAAGGCTGCCTTGGTAAGGGGCTTAACATATGCGTGACCTTAGTATATAACCCAACATATTAGCAACACTCATCCTATAGAAGCGTTCATGTTTGTAACAAATAATGCCTTATATACAGGAGGAGTAAGGTAGCTGTTGCTCGTTAAAGGCAGCCTTGGTAAGGGGCTTAACATATGCGTGACCTTAGTATATAACCCAACATATTAGCAACACTCATCCTATAGAAGCGTTCATGTTTGTAACAAATAATGCCTTATATACAGGAAGAGTAAAGTAGCTGTTGCTCGTTAAAGGCAGCCTTGGTAAGGGACTTAACATATGCGTGACCTTAGTATATAACCCAACATATTAGCAACACTCATCCTATAGAAGCGTTCATGTTTGTAACAAATAATGCCTTATATACAGGAGGAGTAAGGTAGCTGTAGCTTGTTAAAGGCTGCCTTGGTAAGGGGCTTAACATATGCGTGACCTTAGTATATAACCCAACATATTAGCAACACTCATCGTATAGAAGCGTCCATGTTTGTAACAAATAATGCCTTATATACGGGAGGAGTAAAGTAGCTGTTGCTCGTTAAAGGCTGCCTTGGTAAGGGACTTAACATATGCGTGACCTTAGTATATAACCCAACATATTAGCAACACTCGTCGTATAGAAGCGTCCATGTTTGTAACAAATAATGCCTTATATACAGGAGGAGTAAAGTAGCTGTTGCTCGTTAAAGGCTGCCTTGGTAAGGGACTTAACATATGCGTGACCTTAGTATATAACCCAACATATTAGCAACACTCATCGTATAGAAGCGTCCATGTTTGTAACAAATAATGCCTTATATACAGGAGGAGTAAAGTAGCTGTTGCTCGTTAAAGGCTGCCTTGGTAAGGGACCTAACATATGCGTGACCTTAGTATATAACCCAACATATTAGCAACACTCGTCCTATAGAAGCGTTCATGTATGTAACAAATAATGCCTTATATACAGGAGGAGTAAAGTAGCTGTAGCTCGTTAAAGGCTGCCTTGCTAAGGGACTTAACATATGCGTGACCTTAGTATATAACCCAACATATTAGCAACACTCGTCCTATAGAAGCGTTCATGTTTGTAACAAATAATGCCTTATATACAGGAGGAGTAAAGTAGCTGTAGCTCGTTAAAGGGTGCCTTGGTAAGGGACTTGACATATGCGTGACCTTAGTATATAACCCAACATATTAGCAACACTCGTCCTTTAGAAGCGTTCATGTTTGTAACAAATAATGCCTTATATACAGGAGGAGTAAAGTAGCTGTAGCTCGTTAAAGGCTGCCTTGGTAAGGAACTTAACATATGCGTGACTTTAGTATATAACCCAACATATTAGCAACACTCATCCTATAGAAGCGTTCATGTTTGTAACAAATAATGCCTTGTATACAGGAGGAGTAAAGTAGCTGTAGCTCGTTAAAGGCTGCCTTGGTAAGGGACTTAACATATGCATGACCTTAGTATATAACCCAACATATTAGCAACACTCATCCCATAGAAGCGTTCATGTTTGTAACAAATAATGCCTTATATACAGGAGGAGTAAAGTAGCTGTAGCTCGTTAAAGGCTGCCTTGGTAAGGGACTTAACATATGCGTGACCTTAGTATATAACCCAACATATTAGCAACACTCGTCCTATAGAAGCGTTCATGTTTGTAACAAATAATGCCTTATATACAGGAGGAGTAAAGTAGCTGTAGCTCGTTAAAGGCTGCCTTGGTAAGGGACTTAACATATGCGTGACCTTAGTATATAACCCAACATATTAGCAACACTCATCCTATAGAAGCGTTCATGTTTGTAACAAATAATGCCTTATATACAGGAGGAGTAAAGTAGCTGTAGCTCGTTAAAGGCTGCCTTGGTAAGGGACTTAACATATGCATGACCTTAGTATATAACCCAACATATTAGCAACACTCATCCTATAGAAGCGTTCATGTTTGTAACAAACAATGCCTTATTTACAGGAGGAGTAAAGTAGCTGTTGCTCGTTAAAGGCTGCTTTGGTAAGGGACTTAACATATGCGTGACCTTAGTATATAACCCAACATATTAGCAACACTCATCCTATAGAAGCGTCCATGTTTGTAACAAATAATGCCTTATATACAGGAGGAGTAAAGTAGCAGTAGCTCGTTAAAGGCTGCCTTGGTAAGGGACTTAACATATGCGTGACCTTAGTATATAACCCAACATATTAGAACACTCATCCTATAGAAGCGTTCATGTTTGTAACAAATAATGCCTTATATACAGGAGGAGTAAAGTAGCTGTAGCTCGTTAAAGGCTGCCTTGGTAAGGGACTTAACATATGCGTGACCTTAGTATATAACCCAACATATTAGCAACACTCATCCTATAGAAGCGTTCATGTTTGTAACAAATAATGCCTTATATACAGGAGGAGTTAAGTAGCTGTTGCTCGTTAAAGGCTGCCTTGGTAAGGGACTTAACATATGCGTGACCTTAGTATATAACCCAACATATTAGCAACACTCATCCTATAGAAGCGTCCATGTTTGTAACAAATAATGCCTTATATACAGGAGGAGTAAAGTAGCTGTAGCTCGTTAAAGGCTGCCTTGGTAAGGGACTTAACATATGCGTGACCTTAGTATATAACCCAACATATTAGCAACACTCGTCCTATAGAAGCGTTCATGTTTGTAACAAATAATGCCTTATATACAGGAGGAGTAAAGTAGCTGTAGCTCGTTAAAGGCTGCCTTGGTAAGGGACTTAACATATGCGTGACCTTAGTATATAACCCAACATATTAGCAACACTCATCCTATAGAAGCGTCCATGTTTGTAACAAATAATGCCTTATATACAGGAGGAGTAAAGTAGCTGTAGCTCGTTAAAGGCTGCCTTGGTAAGGGACTTAACATATGCGTGACCTTAGTATATAACCCAACATATTAGCAACACTCGTCCTATAGAAGCGTTCATGTTTGTAACAAATAATGCGTTATATACAGGAGGAGTAAAGTAGCTGTAGCTCGTTAAAGGCTGCCTTGGTAAGGGACTTAACATATGCGTGACCTTAGTATATAACCCAACATATTAGCAACACTCGTCCTATAGAAGCGTTCATGTTTGTAACAAATAATGCCTTATATACAGGAGGAGTAAAGTAGCTGTAGCTCGTTAAAGGCTGCCTTGGTAAGGGACTTAACATATGCGTGACCTTAGTATATAACCCAACATATTAGCAACACTCATCCTATAGAAGCTTTCATGTTTGTAACAAATAATGCCTTGTATACAGGAGGAGTAAAGTAGCTGTAGCTCGTTAAAGGCTGCCTTGGTAAGGGACTTAACATATGCATGACCTTAGTATATAACCCAACATATTAGCAACACTCGTCCTATAGAAGCGTTCATGTTTGTAACAAATAATGCCTTATATACAGGAGGAGTAAAGTAGCTGTAGCTCGTTAAAGCCTGCCTTGGTAAGGGACTTAACATATGCATGACCTTAGTATATAACCCAACATATTAGCAACACTCATCCTATAGAAGCGTTCATGTTTGTAACAAATAATGCCTTATATACAGGAGGAGTAAAGTAGCTGTAGCTCGTTAAAGCCTGCCTTGGTAAGGGACTTAACATATGCATGACCTTAGTATATAACCCAACATATTAGCAACACTCATCCTATAGAAGCGTTCATGTTTGTAACAAATAATGCCTTATATACAGGAGGAGTAAAGTAGCTGTAGCTCGTTAAAGGCTGCCTTGGTAAGGGACTTAACATATGCGTGACCTTAGTATATAACCCAACATATTAGCAACACTCATCCTATAGAAGCGTTCATGTTTGTAACAAATAATGCCTTATATACAGGAGGAGTAAAGTAGCTGTAGCTCGTTAAAGCCTGCCTTGGTAAGGGACTTAACATATGCATGACCTTAGTATATAACCCAACATATTAGCAACACTCATCCTATAGAAGCGTTCATGTTTGTAACAAATAATGCCTTATATACAGGAGGAGTAAAGTAGCTGTAGCTCGTTAAAGCCTGCCTTGGTAAGGGACTTAACATATGCATGACCTTAGTATATAACCCAACATATTAGCAACACTCATCCTATAGAAGCGTTCATGTTTGTAACAAATAATGCCTTATATACAGGAGGAGTAAAGTAGCTGTAGCTCGTTAAAGCCTGCCTTGGTAAGGGACTTAACATATGCATGACCTTAGTATATAACCCAACATATTAGCAACACTCATCCTATAGAAGCGTTCATGTTTGTAACAAATAATGCCTTATATACAGGAGGAGTAAAGTAGTTGTAGCTCGTTAAAGGCTGCCTTGGTAAGGGACTTAACATATGCATGACCTTAGTATATAACCCAACATATTAGCAACACTCATCCTATAGAAGCGTTCATGTTTGTAACAAATAATGCCTTATATACAGGAGGAGTAAAGTAGTTGTAGCTCGTTAAAGGCTGCCTTGGTAAGGGACTTAACATATGCGTGACCTTAGTATATAACCCAACATATTAGCAACACTCGTCCTATAGAAGCGTTCATGTTTGTAACAAATAATGCCTTATATACAGGAGGAGTAAAGTAGCTGTAGCTCGTTAAAGGCTGCCTTGGTAAGGGACTTAACATATGCGTGACCTTAGTATATAACCCAACATATTAGCAACACTCATCCTATAGAAGCGTTCATGTTTGTAACAAATAATGCCTTATATACAGGAGGAGTAAAGTAGCTGTAGCTCGTTAAAGGCTGCCTTGGTATGGGACTTAACATATGCATGACCTTAGTATATAACCCAACATATTAGCAACACTCATCCTATAGAAGCGTTCATGTTTGTAACAAACAATGCCTTATTTACAGGAGGAGTAAAGTAGCTGTTGCTCGTTAAAGGCTGCTTTGGTAAGGGACTTAACATATGCGTGACCTTAGTATATAACCCAACATATTAGCAACACTCGTCCTATAGAAGCGTTCATGTATGTAACAAATAATGCCTTATATACAGGAGGAGTAAAGTAGCTGTAGCTCGTTAAAGGCTGCCTTGGTAAGGGACTTAACATATGCGTGACCTTAGTATATAACCCAACATATTAGCAACACTCGTCATATAGAAGCGTTCATGTTTGTAACAAATAATGCCTTATATACAGGAGGAGTAAAGTAGCTGTTGCTCGTTAAAGGCTGCCTTGGTAAGGGACTTAACATATGCGTGACCTTAGTATATAACCCAACATATTAGCAACACTCGTCATATAGAAGCGTTCATGTATGTAACAAATAATGCCTTATATACAGGAGGAGTAAAGTAGCTGTAGCTCGTTAAAGGCTGCCTTGGTAAGGGACTTAACATATGCGTGACCTTAGTATATAACCCAACATATTAGCAACACTCGTCATATAGAAGCGTTCATGTTTGTAACAAATAATGCCTTATATACAGGAGGAGTAAAGTAGCTGTTGCTCGTTAAAGGCTGCCTTGGTAAGGGACTTAACATATGCATGACCTTAGTATATAACCCAACATATTAGCAACACTCATCCTATAGAAGCGTCCATGTTTGTAACAAATAATGCCTTATATACAGGAGGAGTAAAGTAGCAGTAGCTCGTTAAAGGCTGCCTTGGTAAGGGACTTAACATATGCGTGACCTTGGTATATAACCCAACATATTAGAACACTCATCCTATAGAAGCGTTCATGTTTGTAACAAATAATGCCTTATATACAGGAGGAGTAAAGTAGCTGTAGCTCGTTAAAGGCTGCCTTGGTAAGGGACTTAACATATGCGTGACCTTAGTATATAACCCAACATATTAGCAACACTCATCCTATAGAAGCGTTCATGTTTGTAACAAATAATGCCTTATATACAGGAGGAGTTAAGTAGCTGTTGCTCGTTAAAGGCTGCCTTGGTAAGGGACTTAACATATGCGTGACCTTAGTATATAACCCAACATATTAGCAACACTCATCCTATAGAAGCGTCCATGTTTGTAACAAATAATGCCTTATATACAGGAGGAGTAAAGTAGCTGTAGCTCGTTAAAGGCTGCCTTGGTAAGGGACTTAACATATGCGTGACCTTAGTATATAACCCAACATATTAGCAACACTCGTCCTATACAAGCGTTCATGTTTGTAACAAATAATGCCTTATATACAGTAGGAGTAAAGTAGCTGTAGCTCGTTAAAGGCTGCCTTGGTAAGGGACTTAACATATGCGTGACCTTAGTATATAACCCAACATATTAGCAACACTCGTCCTATAGAAGCGTTCATGTTTGTAACAAATAATGCCTTATATACAGGAGGAGTAAAGTAGCTGTAGCTCGTTAAAGGCTGCCTTGGTAAGGGACTTAACATATGCGTGACCTTAGTATATAACCCAACATATTAGCAACACTCATCCTATAGAAGCTTTCATGTTTGTAACAAATAATGCCTTGTATACAGGAGGAGTAAAGTAGCTGTAGCTCGTTAAAGGCTGCCTTGGTAAGGGACTTAACATATGCATGACCTTAGTATATAACCCAACATATTAGCAACACTCGTCCTATAGAAGCGTTCATGTTTGTAACAAATAATGCCTTATATACAGGAGGAGTAAAGTAGCTGTAGCTCGTTAAAGCCTGCCTTGGTAAGGGACTTAACATATGCATGACCTTAGTATATAACCCAACATATTAGCAACACTCATCCTATAGAAGCGTTCATGTTTGTAACAAATAATGCCTTATATACAGGAGGAGTAAAGTAGCTGTAGCTCGTTAAAGCCTGCCTTGGTAAGGGACTTAACATATGCATGACCTTAGTATATAACCCAACATATTAGCAACACTCATCCTATAGAAGCGTTCATGTTTGTAACAAATAATGCCTTATATACAGGAGGAGTAAAGTAGCTGTAGCTCGTTAAAGGCTGCCTTGGTAAGGGACTTAACATATGCGTGACCTTAGTATATAACCCAACATATTAGCAACACTCATCCTATAGAAGCGTTCATGTTTGTAACAAATAATGCCTTATATACAGGAGGAGTAAAGTAGCTGTAGCTCGTTAAAGCCTGCCTTGGTAAGGGACTTAACATATGCATGACCTTAGTATATAACCCAACATATTAGCAACACTCATCCTATAGAAGCGTTCATGTTTGTAACAAATAATGCCTTATATACAGGAGGAGTAAAGTAGCTGTAGCTCGTTAAAGCCTGCCTTGGTAAGGGACTTAACATATGCATGACCTTAGTATATAACCCAACATATTAGCAACACTCATCCTATAGAAGCGTTCATGTTTGTAACAAATAATGCCTTATATACAGGAGGAGTAAAGTAGCTGTAGCTCGTTAAAGCCTGCCTTGGTAAGGGACTTAACATATGCATGACCTTAGTATATAACCCAACATATTAGCAACACTCATCCTATAGAAGCGTTCATGTTTGTAACAAATAATGCCTTATATACAGGATTAGTAAAGTAGCTGTAGCTCGTTAAAGCCTGCCTTGGTAAGGGACTTAACATATGCATGACCTTAGTATATAACCCAACATATTAGCAACACTCATCCTATAGAAGCGTTCATGTTTGTAACAAATAATGCCTTATATACAGGAGGAGTAAAGTAGCTGTAGCTCGTTAAAGCCTGCCTTGGTAAGGGACTTAACATATGCATGACCTTAGTATATAACCCAACATATTAGCAACACTCATCCTATAGAAGCGTTCATGTTTGTAACAAATAATGCCTTATATACAGGAGGAGTAAAGTAGCTGTAGCTCGTTAAAGCCTGCCTTGGTAAGGGACTTAACATATGCATGACCTTAGTATATAACCCAACATATTAGCAACACTCATCCTATAGAAGCGTTCATGTTTGTAACAAATAATGCCTTATATACAGGAGGAGTAAAGTAGCTGTAGCTCGTTAAAGGCTGCTTTGGTAAGGGACTTAACATATGCGTGACCTTAGTATATAACCCAACATATTAGCAACACTCATCCTATAGAAGCGTCCATGTTTGTAACAAATAATGCCTTATATACAGGAGGAGTAAAGTAGCAGTAGCTCGTTAAAGGCTGCCTTGGTAAGGGACTTAACATATGCGTGACCTTAGTATATAACCCAACATATTAGCAACACTCATCCTATAGAAGCGTTCATGTTTGTAACAAATAATGCCTTATATACAGGAGGAGTAAAGTAGCTGTAGCTTGTTAAAGGCTGCCTTGTTAAGGGACTTAACATATGCGTGACCTTAGTATATAACCCAACATATTAGCAACACTCATCGTATAGAAGCGTCCATGTTTGTAACAAATAATGCCTTATATACAGGAGGAGTAAAGTAGCTGTTGCTCGATAAAGGCTGCCTTGGTAAGGGACTTAACATATGCGTGACCTTAGTATATAACCCAACATATTAGCAACACTCATCGTATAGAAGCGTCCATGTTTGTAACTAATAATGCCTTATATACAGGATGAGTAAAGTAGCTGTTGCTCGTTAAAGGCTGCTTTGGTAAGGGACTTAACATATGCGTGACCTTAGTATATAACCCAACATATTAGCAACACTCATCGTATAGAAGCGTCCATGTTTGTAACAAATAATGCCTTATATACAGAAGGAGTAAAGTAGCTGTAGCTCGTTAAAGGCTGCCTTGGTAAGGGACTTAACATATGCGTGACCTTAGTATATAACCCAACATATTAGCAACACTCGTCCTATAGAAGCGTTCATGTTTGTAACAAATAATGCCTTATATACAGGAGGAGTAAAGTAGCTGTAGCTCGTTAAAGGCTGCCTTGGTAAGGGACTTAACATATGCGTGACCTTAGTATATAACCCAACATATTAGCAACACTCATCGTATAGAAGCGTCCATGTTTGTAACAAATAATGAATTATATACAGGAAGAGTAAAGTAGCTGTTGCTCGTTAAAGGCAGCCTTGGTAAGGGACTTAACATATGCGTGACCTTAGTATATAACCCAACATATTAGCAACACTCATCCTATAGAAGCGTTCATGTTTGTAACAAATAATGCCTTATATACAGGAGGAGTAAGGTAGCTGTAGCTTGTTAAAGGCTGCCTTGGTAAGGGGCTTAACATATGCGTGACCTTAGTATATAACCCAACATATTAGCAACACTCATCGTATAGAAGCGTCCATGTTTGTAACAAATAATGCCTTATATACAGGAGGAGTAAAGTAGCTGTTGCTCGTTAAAGGCTGCCTTGGTAAGGGACCTAACATATGCGTGACCTTAGTATATAACCCAACATATTAGCAACACTCGTCCTATAGAAGCGTTCATGTATGTAACAAATAATGCCTTATATACAGGAGGAGTAAAGTAGCTGTAGCTCGTTAAAGGCTGCCTTGCTAAGGGACTTAACATATGCGTGACCTTAGTATATAACCCAACATATTAGCAACACTCGTCCTATAGAAGCGTTCATGTTTGTAACAAATAATGCCTTATATACAGGAGGAGTAAAGTAGCTGTAGCTCGTTAAAGGGTGCCTTGGTAAGGGACTTGACATATGCGTGACCTTAGTATATAACCCAACATATTAGCAACACTCATCCTATAGAAGCGTTCATGTTTGTAACAAATAATGCCTTGTATACAGGAGGAGTAAAGTAGCTGTAGCTCGTTAAAGGCTGCCTTGGTAAGGGACTTAACATATGCGTGACCTTAGTATATAACCCAACATATTAGCAACACTCGTCCTATAGAAGCGTTCATGTTTGTAACAAATAATGCCTTATATACAGGAGGAGTAAAGTAGCTGTAGCTCGTTAAAGGCTGCCTTGGTAAGGGACTTAACATATGCATGACCTTAGTATATAACCCAACATATTAGCAACACTCGTCCTTTAGAAGCGTTCATGTTTGTAACAAATAATGCTTTATATACAGGAGGAGTAAAGTAGCTGTAGCTCGTTAAAGGCTGCCTTGGTAAGGGACTTAACATATGCGTGACTTTAGTATATAACCCAACATATTAGCAACACTCATCCTATAGAAGCGTTCATGTTTGTAACAAATAATGCCTTGTATACAGGAGGAGTAAAGTAGCTGTAGCTCGTTAAAGGCTGCCTTGGTAAGGGACTTAACATATGCATGACCTTAGTATATAACCCAACATATTAGCAACACTCATCCCATAGAAGCGTTCATGTTTGTAACAAATAATGCCTTATATACAGGAGGAGTAAAGTAGCTGTAGCTCGTTAAAGGCTGCCTTGGTAAGGGACTTAACATATGCGTGACCTTAGTATATAACCCAACATATTAGCAACACTCGTCCTATAGAAGCGTTCATGTTTGTAACAAATAATGCCTTATATACAGGAGGAGTAAAGTAGCTGTAGCTCGTTAAAGGCTGCCTTGGTAAGGGACTTAACATATGCGTGACCTTAGTATATAACCCAACATATTAGCAACACTCATCCTATAGAAGCGTTCATGTTTGTAACAAATAATGCCTTATATACAGGAGGAGTAAAGTAGCTGTAGCTCGTTAAAGGCTGCCTTGGTAAGGGACTTAACATATGCATGACCTTAGTATATAACCCAACATATTAGCAACACTCATCCTATAGAAGCGTTCATGTTTGTAACAAACAATGCCTTATTTACAGGAGGAGTAAAGTAGCTGTTGCTCGTTAAAGGCTGCTTTGGTAAGGGACTTAACATATGCGTGACCTTAGTATATAACCCAACATATTAGCAACACTCATCCTATAGAAGCGTCCATGTTTGTAACAAATAATGCCTTATATACAGGAGGAGTAAAGTAGCAGTAGCTCGTTAAAGGCTGCCTTGGTAAGGGACTTAACATATGCGTGACCTTAGTATATAACCCAACATATTAGAACACTCATCCTATAGAAGCGTTCATGTTTGTAACAAATAATGCCTTATATACAGGAGGAGTAAAGTAGCTGTAGCTCGTTAAAGGCTGCCTTGGTAAGGGACTTAACATATGCGTGACCTTAGTATATAACCCAACATATTAGCAACACTCATCCTATAGAAGCGTTCATGTTTGTAACAAATAATGCCTTATATACAGGAGGAGTTAAGTAGCTGTTGCTCGTTAAAGGCTGCCTTGGTAAGGGACTTAACATATGCGTGACCTTAGTATATAACCCAACATATTAGCAACACTCATCCTATAGAAGCGTCCATGTTTGTAACAAATAATGCCTTATATACAGGAGGAGTAAAGTAGCTGTAGCTCGTTAAAGGCTGCCTTGGTAAGGGACTTAACATATGCGTGACCTTAGTATATAACCCAACATATTAGCAACACTCGTCCTATAGAAGCGTTCATGTTTGTAACAAATAATGCCTTATATACAGGAGGAGTAAAGTAGCTGTAGCTCGTTAAAGGCTGCCTTGGTAAGGGACTTAACATATGCGTGACCTTAGTATATAACCCAACATATTAGCAACACTCATCCTATAGAAGCTTTCATGTTTGTAACAAATAATGCCTTGTATACAGGAGGAGTAAAGTAGCTGTAGCTCGTTAAAGGCTGCCTTGGTAAGGGACTTAACATATGCATGACCTTAGTATATAACCCAACATATTAGCAACACTCGTCCTATAGAAGCGTTCATGTTTGTAACAAATAATGCCTTATATACAGGAGGAGTAAAGTAGCTGTAGCTCGTTAAAGCCTGCCTTGGTAAGGGACTTAACATATGCATGACCTTAGTATATAACCCAACATATTAGCAACACTCATCCTATAGAAGCGTTCATGTTTGTAACAAATAATGCCTTATATACAGGAGGAGTAAAGTAGCTGTAGCTCGTTAAAGCCTGCCTTGGTAAGGGACTTAACATATGCATGACCTTAGTATATAACCCAACATATTAGCAACACTCATCCTATAGAAGCGTTCATGTTTGTAACAAATAATGCCTTATATACAGGAGGAGTAAAGTAGCTGTAGCTCGTTAAAGGCTGCCTTGGTAAGGGACTTAACATATGCGTGACCTTAGTATATAACCCAACATATTAGCAACACTCATCCTATAGAAGCGTTCATGTTTGTAACAAATAATGCCTTATATACAGGAGGAGTAAAGTAGCTGTAGCTCGTTAAAGCCTGCCTTGGTAAGGGACTTAACATATGCATGACCTTAGTATATAACCCAACATATTAGCAACACTCATCCTATAGAAGCGTTCATGTTTGTAACAAATAATGCCTTATATACAGGAGGAGTAAAGTAGCTGTAGCTCGTTAAAGCCTGCCTTGGTAAGGGACTTAACATATGCATGACCTTAGTATATAACCCAACATATTAGCAACACTCATCCTATAGAAGCGTTCATGTTTGTAACAAATAATGCCTTATATACAGGAGGAGTAAAGTAGCTGTAGCTCGTTAAAGCCTGCCTTGGTAAGGGACTTAACATATGCATGACCTTAGTATATAACCCAACATATTAGCAACACTCATCCTATAGAAGCGTTCATGTTTGTAACAAATAATGCCTTATATACAGGAGGAGTAAAGTAGTTGTAGCTCGTTAAAGGCTGCCTTGGTAAGGGACTTAACATATGCATGACCTTAGTATATAACCCAACATATTAGCAACACTCATCCTATAGAAGCGTTCATGTTTGTAACAAATAATGCCTTATATACAGGATTAGTAAAGTAGCTGTAGCTCGTTAAAGCCTGCCTTGGTAAGGGACTTAACATATGCATGACCTTAGTATATAACCCAACATATTAGCAACACTCATCCTATAGAAGCGTTCATGTTTGTAACAAATAATGCCTTATATACAGGAGGAGTAAAGTAGCTGTAGCTCGTTAAAGGCTGCTTTGGTAAGGGACTTAACATATGCGTGACCTTAGTATATAACCCAACATATTAGCAACACTCATCCTATAGAAGCGTCCATGTTTGTAACAAATAATGCCTTATATACAGGAGGAGTAAAGTAGCAGTAGCTCGTTAAAGGCTGCCTTGGTAAGGGACTTAACATATGCGTGACCTTAGTATATAACCCAACATATTAGCAACACTCATCCTATAGAAGCGTTCATGTTTGTAACAAATAATGCCTTATATACAGGAGGAGTAAAGTAGCTGTAGCTCGTTAAAGGCTGCCTTGGTAAGGGACTTAACATATGCGTGACCTTAGTATATAACCCAACATATTAGCAACACTCTTCCTATAGAAGCGTTCATGTTTGTAACAAATAATGCCTTATATACAGGAGGAGTAAAGTAGCTGTAGCTTATTAAAGTCTGCCTTGGTAAGGGACTTAACATATGCATGACCTTAGTATATAACCCAACATATTAGCAACACTCATCCTATAGAAGCGTCCATGTTTGTAACAAATAATGCCTTATATACAGGAGGTGTAAAGTAGCTGTAGCTTGTTAAAGCCTGCCTTGGTAAGGGACTTAACATATGCATGACCTTAGTATATAACCCAACATATTAGCAACACTCATCCTATAGAAGCGTTCATGTTTGTAACAAATAATGCCTTATATACAGGAGGAGTAAAGTAGCTGTAGCTTGTTAAAGCCTGCCTCGGTAAGGGACTTAACATATGCATGACCTTAGTATATAACCCAACATATTAGCAACACTCGTCCTATAGAAGCGTTCATGTTTGTAACAAATAATGCCTTATATACAGGAGGAGTAAAGTAGCTGTAGCTCGTTAAAGGCTGCCTTGGTAAGGGACTTAACATATGCGTGACCTTAGTTAGTATATAACCCAACATATTAGCAACACTCATCCTATAGAAGCGTTCATGTTTGTAACAAATAATGCCTTATATACAGGAGGAGTAAAGTAGCTGTAGCTTGTTAAAGGCTGCCTTGGTAAGGGACTTAACATATGCATGACCTTAGTATATAACCCAACATATTAGCAACACTCATCCTATAGAAGCGTCCATGTTTGTAACAAATAATGCCTTATATACAGGAGGAGTAAAGTAGCTGTAGCTTGTTAAAGCCTGCCTTGGTAAGGGACTTAACATATGCGTGACCGTAGTATATAACCCAACATATTAGCAACACTCATCCTATAGAAGCGTTCATGTTTGTAACAAATAATGCCTTATATACAGGAGGAGTAAAGTAGCTGTAGCTTGTTAAAGCCTGCCTTGGTAAGGGACTTAACATATGCGTGACCGTAGTATATAACCCAACATATTAGCAACACTCATCGTATAGAAGCGTCCATGTTTGTAACAAATAATGCCTTATATACAGGAGGAGTAAAGTAGCTGTAGCTTGTTAAAGCCTGCCTTGGTAAGGGACTTAACAAATGCATGACCTTAGTATATAACCCAACATATTAGCAACACTCGTCCTATAGAAGCGTCCATGTTTGTAACAAATAATGCCTTATATACAGGAGGAGTAAAGTAGCTGTAGCTTGTAATTATTATATCTTTCAACAGAATGATATCGTTCTACTACAAATCCTCCCCTCATTATCCTTGAGCCCTAATTATCCCTGGAAGTAGTGCGTTATTGTTAAGTTAGTGGTACTTACTAAATAGGCAATTCCCAACCTTCAACGTTGATTCATTTGTTGGCGAGAGTCTAGTAGGAGATTACCTTATCTGTAGGCGAGACTGTCTTAATTCTAGGCATAGTCGTCGGGAGCACACGATTATGGCGGAGGGGCGCAGCAAGGTAGTTATGACCGACTTCCATTCTAAATGCTGCGAAGGCAAAAGTTCGGGGCAGGATTTGCTCAATTAGTTTCGCCAGTAATAGACTATCCCATTATCTCCTACCTTAGCGATTCTTTATATAATTTTGTTGGTAGTCATCCAAATTAAAAACTTGGAGGACTGGGGGGAACTCGGATGAACTCATTAGGAGGGTTGTCCCCTCAGAGTTATAAAAAAATTGCTTTAGCCGGAGCAGTCAGTTCCTCGCGCTTAATTTCTGCAAAGTTTATGGGGACTGCTTGACGTAATTGCCCCGAAGACAGAATTTCCTTCAATATAAAAGTAGATCTCACTTAGCTAGTGTGATCTGACAAAGATAATCCATCAGTATATATTTAGAGCCACTCTGGTGCGTTTTCCAGTAATAGTTCGGAGGGGTGTTCTTCTAAGCTGCTGATCCGACGTCGCATCCACTTGGCGGTGGTCTGTCAGAAGGACCTCTGCCTCAGAGATGTCCTGGAAGCGGTAAGCAGAGCTGGCTGTCCGTGTGTGATTCCATACTTTGTGTAACTTTCCTGGAAGGAGACAAAGAATATTCGCTGAGTTTTGAGTCTATCTATTGGTTTAGTGTACTCTTCAAAAGATTTGGTTTTCCGTCTAATTCATTCCCTGAGACATTGGGATGACGTCTACTTATGTACTTTCAGCTGTTCAATCTTAGTTTGAGCCCCACTAAAGCAATAGAGCTGAACTGGGCAGCTCAAGGGATTGTTTTGAGCTGAATAAGGTAAATTTGGAGTGCATTTTCTGGCTGTAACCGTTACAATATTCTTGATTCGATGTTATATATGATGGGTTGGCAGGTTTCAGAAAATCTTGTATAGCTCCCCAAAGAGTAACTGTTATTTTTTTTTAGCAATATTTTACTTCTTATACCTTTTACATACGCTGGACCACCTAATTCCCAAGTATTTCGTATTATTGCTGCCAGGCAAGGTTGAGTTTTTAATGTGAAGCTCACGGTTTTTGATTCTGGGGGAGAGTGAGAAGAGTACGAAGGTCTTTTTCGAGGTGTTTTTACGGTCAAGGCTGTGTGATCTGGCCATATTTTCAAGCCTCAGCAGGGCGTCCTTCATGCACCTCTGAAGTAGCGCGTTGATGCTACTGGTCAGGATAAGTGCGTCGGAGTAATTGCAAGGCATGGAAAATAAGTACAACAAGCATGGGATGTCATTTATCCTTTGAAAAGTGCACATGAAGTTTCCCCTTTGTAGTAAGGTTTCTCTTCCGTAGCGTTTGTTAGACTCGGACTAACTTTTCACTTTCAAAGGCGTTGCACAGGGCATGATTAAAACTGCCAATGGAACGTCCACCTGTTTACTCGAACATATATTACTGGTAGTGATCAAACATCAGTGATTTTTTCAGATAAATCCTTCTTACACCTTCCTTTTTAAATAACGCCCGATATTATTTCCGTTCCCCACCAACAGTTATTTTCATGGCGTACAACTTACTCTTTAGGGCAATAAATTATAATTAAACCACACCATTTAGCTCATCTAAAATTTCCTGAGTGTTTTTTTACCTACCCGTCGTGATAAGTGGGATGCTGTATCAGGTAATTGGAAAAGTCAAACCAGTTCCTGTAACAAAATTAATTCATGTCTAGGTGAAGGTCGGCTGTATTCATCTAGCACACGAATGCATCTGTGCTCATGTACCATGCCCGAGGTCATCCTTACCGTGGGATGTGATCATATTGCTGTAGTGGAAGTCGAATACGTGAGTGTTCGATATGTCCATAATACTCATTTCCACGTCCTTTACGATCTTTGCTCCCGTAACATCTCTATGCGTGAGTGTCGTCGAGATTGATCTCTTTTGTAAGTATTATTTTTAAAAAAACCCCGCGTTATATCTACACACAGTTACTATTTTGTTTCTGTATATTCAATATTTGTAAGGCACTGTTTTTTTAATTTTAAGAGTTTTGGCAACCATATATCTCGGCTAAACGTATGTCCCTTGTGCTAACTTTAATTTTCCTGTTAATAATACCTTCTTTATGTATCCAGATCTTTTATATTTAGAAAAAAATGTTTAGAATCTATATTTTGTAAATTGTAGTTGTATTTATTAAATAAGATGATGACTTTGACACGAAACTCGCTGAAGGAACCAAAATATTTATTGTCAATTTTGTTCATTTATTTATTAAATTGGTTATTTAGTAATGTGTCCAGTTCCTAATATGTTCTTAAACCTTGACCAAAATCTCAATAAACAAAATTTATATTTTAGAGATGCAAGTATAAACTATTTTAATGTATAGTTATATATAAGGTTGTATACATATTAATATTTATCTATTTATTATTTTCTGTGGAAGGAAATTGTTTTACCAGTTTTTCTTGGTAAAAGATTCAGTGACGTTGTAACAACTATTTAATGTTCCCTTTTCTCAAAAATAACTTCTTGTGCTTAGAAAATGAACCTGACACCTTTTTATATATTAAAGAGGTTACTTACTCTCAACATCTAAAGCAATTCCTCCCCAATTCTTAAGAGAGTTCAAGTGTTTGACTGTTGTAAGGTATAACGTCTTGTGCTTAGAAAATGAACCTGACACCTTTTTATATATTAAAGTGGTTACTTACTCTCAACATCTAAAGCAATTCCTCCCCAATTCTTAAGAGAGTTCAAGTGTTTGACTGTTCTCTTTTGTAAGGTATAACTTCTTGTGCTTAGAAAATGAACCTGACACCTTTTTATATATTAAAGTGGTTACTTACTCTCAACATCTAAAGCAA
>JBAIZL010000001.1:158803220-158813220 GCA_036971475.1 Prosapia bicincta
AAAAAAAAAAAAAAAAAAAAAAAAAAAATGATATGTAGTGGTCTTTGATATTGTTACCAGCTAAGTCTAGTATGGAAATTGAAAATTGACCTATATTCAAAGTCTCATACTAAAACGTTTCACTTATCGGTACGGAGATAACTTCCCCGCAGACCCGGGAGGTAGGTAGGTCTGAGCCACAGTAGTCCTAACCCAACCGTGACTCCAATAGCATAGGCAGGAGTAGGCCGCCGATATAGTAACCTGGTAAAAAGTGGGTCTCAGACAGACAGATAGATGGATAGACCTACAGTCAGACCAACAGCTTCCAGAGAAATCCCTAAACATTTCAATATGAATATAATCTAGGGACTAGATTAGGGATACAATGTAGCAGGCCTCCACGTGGTGTACACTGGGTAACGCTAAATCTGCTACGGCGATCGCCGAAATCGAGCCAACCATCGCCAATCGAGCTAAATGATCGCTACAAGAACGAGAATTTTAAGAATGAATACCAACGGCCATTTTCAGGGCTGCCAAGCTAACGACGACCTTCGTATTATATTTTGGAACGCGGGAGGATTAAATCATCCCAAATTTACTGAGTTCAAAACTTTAATTTCAAAAACAGACGCTGACATTTTTATTATTGTCGAAGCTGGTGCCTCTACGGATTCACCAAGTTATTATAAAATGACAAACTTTTCTAATTATATTTTAAAACGATCAAGGCAAATTGCCTCTGGAATTATTTGTGGTGTTAACGACAGACTACCTAGCAAGTTTACCGTATTGCGTGAAATGACTAATAATAATAAACTTGAAGCTGCATCTATCGATTTTGGTCTAAAGGAACCCACTACAAAATGATAGGATTGTACAACCCACCTAACAATACTCCAAATGTTGACTTCATCTCAGATCTGGTTCGACACCCAAACAGTCTGGTGATTGGCGATTTCAACGCCCGCTCCAGCCGGTGGGGATATACTACTGCAAATGTGGCTGGGAGAAGTATAGAAAACCTGATCGACTCTACAAACCTGACCCATCTCCCAACCGAGCCAACATTTCTTTCCTTTGCCGGGCACTCAAGCACTCCCGATCTCGTCCTAGTCCACGCAAACTTAATGACAAGAGCGTTCTTATCTCTTGACGACGCCATGGATGGGTGCGGGCACCTCACGTTGTGCTTAAAAATTAAAAGCAAAAAGCGACAACCACAAAGCAGACCTAAGCTTACTCGTTGGAATTTTAAAAAAGCGAACTTGGATATGTTCAAGGAGCTAACTGACGCACTTCTGAAGGACAGCATAGTTGGCACCAATCCCGACAAATCCACTCAACGTTTTGTAGAAGGGATTCTGACTGCCGCCAAGGTGAGTATTCCGAGAGGGCAAGCCAAAAGGTACAAACCCTTCTGGACCGGGTTCCTCACCGATTTAAAAGCAAATAGAAACATTGCTAGGCGAAAGGCGGAAACCACCAATAGTATGATTGACTGCGTTGACTTGAGAAAACGTCAAGACACTCTCAAACAAGGCATAGTACAAGCCAAAAGAACAGCTTACAGAACCTTCATATCTAAGCTAGATTTTCGTAAAGAAGGTAGCAAGGCACACAGATTCATCTCGAGCCTCAATAACGAGAAATCAAGCCATCAATGGGAACCGATTAATGACAACGCCACAGGTGGTAGAAAGCTCACAGAACCAGACCAAATAGCCAACGCTCTATGCAAATACTATGCTGCTGTCAGCAGGCTGCATGTTACATCAGAAGAGAAGAAGAGTATCATGGTAGAAACAGCTGAAGAAAACGACCACCCTCCATTTGACAACCCCTTTACACTTCAGGACCTTGAGCTAGCTTTAGCTTGCTTGAAGAATGGCAAATCTGCGGGACCTGACGGTATATTCCCCGATTTTGTTCGCCACCTAGGAGAAACCGCAAAACAAACCTTCCTCAAACTCATTAATCTCACATGGAAGACCAGAGTCCCCCATCAATGGAGGAAAACCGAGATAATATCCCTGTTAAAAAAGGGGAAAGCTGCGAACCTGCTGTCTAGTTATCGGCCCATCTCTCTCACCAGTGTATGTTGCAAGGTGGCAGAAAAAATGATCAAAAGCAGACTGCGTGAGTTTCTGGAAACCATCGGAGCAATAAGCCGCAACCAAGCTGGCTTCCGCAAATACAGATCCACTACAGACCAAATCGTCAAGTTTACACAAGCGGTCAAGGATGGGTTTACCCATAAACAATCAACCCTCGCTGTTTTCGTTGATTTCAAAGCAGCATATGACAAAATCTGGCGGCATTTGCTCCTACATAAGCTGAAACGCAGGGGAGTGACCGGTAACATGCTCAGGTGGATCAAAAGCTTCTTATCTCACCGCTTTATCAGGTGCAAGTTTCAAAACAGTACATCTTCTTACCGCCAACTACGACAGGGTCTTCCCCAGGGAGCGGTGCTTAGCTGTTTATTATTCAATGTCATGATAGACGACCTTCAGCAGGCTATTGAATCAATTTTGGGAATGCAGTGTCTCTTTTTTGCTGACGATGTGGTTTTATGGGCAACAGGCAGCGGCATACAACGCCTCCAAGATGCAACTAACTCCGCACTTATCAGCCTAGAAAAATGGTCAAATCAAAACAAAATGGAGGTTAGTGTGGAGAAAACCAATGCCCAACTATTTACACTCTCAACTAAACCAGGCACATTTCAGGTCCAATACAGGGGCACAAACCTCCAGCAAACAAGTCAATCGAGGTATCTCGGCATTATACTAGATACCAGGCTTTCCTTCAACAGCCATGTAAGGTCCATGGCTGAAAAAGCACAAAAGCGCAACAATCTACTGAAGCGATTGACGTCAACCAAGTGAGGGGCAACACAAGATGTCCTAAGCACGGCCTACAAAACATATGTCCGTCCAGTGATGGATTATGGGAGCGAAGTTGTGTCTCTCTCCTCTAACAGTACTGTATCTAAATATGACGTGGTCCAAAACAATGCCCTAAGGACGATCACTGGAGGTGCCAAATCCACTCCCATAGTGGCGATGCAGTTACAAGCAGATATAGAACCCCTGGAATCCAGAAGGGAGAAAAGCACTTTAAAATTTTGGGAAAGAGCTAGGCGAATAGACTCCAGTCACTGGAGTAGGTACAGACCAGCAACTCAGAGGTTGAAAACACAAATCACCCCCCTAGTGCACGCCGAAGCACTAAGAGAGAAGTATAACATCTCCACCCCGAGCCCAGCACCACTGCAAAGTTTCACTGAGGTAGTCGACGCTCTGCCAAAAGTAAACCTTCAGCTGCTGAACCCTTTAAGCAGTAAAAAGGAGACCAACCCAACAGAACTAAGGAAAAACGCTCACACACACACACACACACACACACATAATTTTCATTATAACCGTTAGTATTTATAACCATTGATCTTCAAAATTTACCGCTTTACACTCAAAACGCTCGCTAAGAAAGTTTTTTGTCTCGAAAAATTACCAGAGATAAAATAACCGCAGAGCTGAGAAGCCCATCGCTATCTTATCTACGCCATCGTTATCCACTGGCGCACCAGGCCTGTTATTAGGGTCTCGATAACGCTCTCTGGAAGGGTGCCAAAACATAAAGGGGAGAATTCTATTTCATCAGTATCTAAAGGTTGGGGAATCGATACTCTTATTGATAACTGGCGGCGGTGCGAAATAAGGGTTTGAATATTCAGAGAAAAGAACTGGGATTTGAATATCGATATAAACGGGATTTATTTAGTGAAAGGAGTCTGTATCAGATGAAGCGGGTGAACGGTCACGCTTAGCAATATATATTTATAAAAGGTTTTTCTTGTTTGTTCACCAATAACGTGTCAACTATACGACTTTAATGAAATAGTAATTCAAAATATTATCCCATATAGCCTGCGAAAACAAATATTATTCACAAATTATTTAATTCAATTCCTACTCAGATCAACAGAGAGAAATATTAGTTCACCTACTTATTATTAAATAAATGTAATTATTATAAATAACATAACGTGCCCTATGCTTTAAAGCAACGATTGTATCAAATAAAATCTTATCACTTATTTAACGTGAAATGAAACGAAATAACTATATTCCATATCTTGTGCCTTGGTGAAATGTTTTGATCCAAATAAAACTAAAATCGATTAATCAAATAATTCATAAAAAAAATTATTAAAATAATTATTGAATTATTATATGTAAAAAAAACTGTACTAACATTGATGTATTTGAAGTTGATTTGAAAATGTTAGCAATATATATTATGTATATATATATATATATATATGTATATATGTATATATATATATATATATATATATATATATATATATATATATATATATATATATATATGTATATGTATATATGTAACGAGGCTGTGAACTAATAGAAAAATTGAAAAAGCTGAATCAAATGTACTCAATAATTATGTCCAACAAACAATATTTTCGTAGATGGCAAATAATTTTATGTAATATTAGTGGTAGTAATTATACCTTTAATATGGTTTAGTAAATACAGGGTAGAAGACCTAACAAAGCCATGGGGTAGCCTGGGAAGTTATTTCGTCAATCCGTCTTCTAAGACTGTCAGTACTTATTTTACAGACTGAGACAATATGGGACTAAATAAACCGTATACTTGTGTGGGTGAAATGAGTGAGAATATGAAGATGGAGGACGAAAAGTCCCTAAATTAACGCCTTTAATCCCTTCGACCTTATAACACAAAGCTAGACGGAATTAATGGGGAGAATCCTCAGCCGAGTAGGTAAAATCACGCTCTCACAAATCCAACCTCTCCATGACTTCCACCCGGGTGAATAGGGACAGGTCCGAAACCTGAGGGTTATTGCTACAACCCCTGGTACCTATCTGTAAAAGCTTGAAACCCTTACTGTAAGACGTGGACTGATCATCAAGTTGTCTCTGGGACTAGAAGATCCTCCAACCAGACACTACGGTTTCTACTCGTGGCCGATAGAACCTTCCAAACATCCCTTCTGATTGGTTCGGTCCAAGTAGTGCAAGGGGATCTTTGTTCACTCTTTGTTAGCCGTACCTAAGGGAAGGTCATAGGGCTGGGCACATGACCCTGGACTAGCATAAAATCATTATACTTTGAGAGCGGGGTAAGGGCTGTACTCACTAGGCTAGGGGGGCACACACCTGGCCCCTGGCCTGGGTTTATGCAGCCCGCAGAGCACTCAAAATTGTTACTCTTGAATTTAGAGAAACCTAATTAAATTCCATAGGGAAAGGCGTAAACCAGCACAATATTGCTGTACTACCAGTATTTGTGGCAATATACGAATGGAACTTATTGATTTGCATCAAATAATTAAGTTAATGTAAAATTATTGTGAAGTTTAATTAATGGATTTCTATAAACATCATTTACCTTTAGAAGTTTTTAATAAGCGAGAAGTATTTTTAGACATTTCGTGTTTGTATAGTAGTATTTATAAAAGAGAGCACGCTTTTCTGTTAAGAAAACTATCAAATCTAAAGCTCGTACGCGTTTATCTGACAGTCCCTTGGAATCAACTTTAAAAGTAGCAACCCCAAATATTGAAATAAACATTAAACAAATATTAAAAGAAAAACCGTCCACAAAAGTGAATATTTTTCAAACCTAGTTTTATGTTTATAACATAATAAAGATGAAAATTGTTTCAAGTTTTTAATCCTGATGTAATATCAACATTGCAACATTAAAAACTTTCCTGTTACAGTAGAACCTCTCAAACTCGATTCCCGAAAACTCGACATTCTGTAAAACTCAACAGGGTTGGTGAATTAATAATTTTTCTACACCGCCCATAACGTAAAGCTTTCCGCCTAAAGCATACATAGGCCGCCCGAGAGCGCTAGAGACTCATACTAGGCTACTAGGTTTACCAGACTAGAGACTTGAGCGTGGTGAAAGCGTAAATAAAATAGCGTTGGACTTGAACATCGGTAGGTCTACAGTGGAAGAAAAAGAAATTTAAAATTGAATCGTGGTGTTTGAAAAGACAGTGTATAGAATCCATCGCGGAACGAAAAACAATGAGAAGTGCTGAGTTCGAAAAAGTCGGCGAAACCCTTTAACAATGGTTCCGTGTGCACAGGGAGAAGGGAACGCCTATATCTGGACCCATCCTGCAAGAGAAATCTCTTCAGTTTTATGAACAATTTAAGGACGAAGGAGAGCCTGGGTTTACAGCGAGCAATGGTTGGTTGTCAAGGTGAAAACAACGATATGGAATCAAGCTGCCTAGTATCTGCGGGGGAAAACTGTCAGCTGACCCTAACAACGAGAGTGACTTCAAGACCAAACTACACGAGTTTATTGAAAACGAAGGACTGTCAGGTCATCAAAAGTACAATGCAGATGAGACAGGAGACTAAACTTTCGAATGCTTCTTACTAAAAGCTTAGCTCTGAGAGATGAAAAAGCTGCACCAGGTTCTAAGAGAAGTACGAAGCGTGTGACTATTCTTGCCTGCAGTAATGCAACAGGAGAGCACAAACTCAAATTAGCGCTAATTAGAAAAGCAAAAAAAACCAAGAGCATTTAAAACTGCCAGATGTAGTGATGGAAACTTTGAACTCCCAGTTTGGTATAGAAATCAATATAATGCATGGATGAGCGAAGCAATTTTGAAAGAGTGTTTTTTTCAAAAGTTCGTCAAAGAGGTTGAGAAGTTTCTGAAGAAAAAAAATCTTCTCAGAAAGCTCTACTGATTCTCGATAATTCTACGACTCACCCTGATGTGCAATATTTACAGGACAAAGACATTAAAGCAATGTTTCTATCGCCGAACGTTACGTCTCTCTGTCAACCGATGGGCCAAGGATTTTTGGCAGCGTTAAAGAGAAGGTACAGACGTAAGCTTTTGTCATCTTTGGTGTTGTCCTTGGAATCTGGTGCGGAGCTAACGGCTAAACTAAAGAAGATTGATTTATTAGATGTCATCGGATGGGTCTCTCTATCTTGGATCGACCATAACCCTCATTCGTTCTTGGAGGAAACTTCTAGATCACGCAGGCAATGATTTGTCACGTGACGATGGAATCAATTCTGAAAATAGCGACTTTATTGAACTCATGAAAAAATACCAGGGTGTGAAGAGTCTTCAAGCAATGGTGTCAATGAATGGATGGATCTCGACGGAGCATCAGAACCATTAGGAGAAGATGAAATCATCGCAACTGGCAAAGGGCGTGACATAGAAGGGGACGATTCGGAAGAAGAAGAGCAAGAGGATGATCGACAAGAAAGAAAAGTTAGCCACAGTGAGGTTGTGAAATTTATTGAAGGGACATTGCAGTACTTAGAGCAGCAAAATGCGACTGGAATGGAGATTCTGTTCCTCAGGCGACTCCGTGATCAAGCTGCAAGACGCCGTTTGGAGACAGAAAAGCAGTCTTCAATCACAGGGGTTTTCAAACGACTTCAGTAAGTTTACTTTTACACTTTTCTTCTAGTGTTCAGAAAACCTCCCATAACTAACTGTGATGGACTTTTTATAAACAGCATAAACAACTTCAGTAATAATCGTAATGAACACTGTATTTTCAGATTCTACTAGGCCTTTTGTCTCAAATGTTTTTGATTTTAATTTTTTAATTATAAGTTATAAATGTTGATATAAATATATAATTGTATATACTAAATCAATAAATGTACAATTTTAATACTCTAAATAAGCGTTTTTATTTAGCTCCTAATTATTTTTATTCAAGTTCCCTAAAACTCGACAACCTTTAAGTCCACATTGTGTCGAGTTTGAGAGGTTCTACTGTATATATTATAAAATGGCTGTGTATGTATGCTATTTACGCACATTACAATATAAAATGCTTGATATAATATTCGAAAATTTAAACGGAACTAAATAAGATAAATGGTAAGTGTGGTAAATTTAGTCCTTTGGCCCAACTCGACAAAAATTAGAAAAATGTTCTACAGTTTCAGAATGGTTGTACATTCCTAGGATAGACCATTCAGCCTTAAAGATCATGATTGAATTTAATTAATATTTTACGATTCATAAATTGTATTTTTATTTTAAAATTGACTCTAACAATAAAATTTTAAATTACATATTCGATTTTTTAGATTTTATTAGTTACGTTTTATAAGAGCCACCAAATATATATTTATTAATACTGCCTTTATTAGGATAAAATTACTGTTTCAATATATTATATCTTATACAATTATAAAATAGTATAAATATAAACTATTAGTAGACTCTATTTATATTCATTGCACTAACGTCATTGCACCTCTTCACAAGTTAGCACTGATGACAGATGTCACAAAAGTTGACAAGATGTGAAGAGAACTGCACTTAAGAAAACGTAGTTTAAATATTTAAATAGTAAGGAAAACTAGGTGAATTTCAAACTTAGATTTTAAGAAACTAGGCTTTTTCAACGGAATTTCCGTGATGATTTTACTTATTTGTCTTACTGACGATGGCCGTCTAGCGCAATGAAAATGTTTTGTCATGGTGAAGTTAAATCTCACTTAACAAGATTTGTTAATTGTCTTTGAAAGTTAAATACAATACAATTTACACTGATATAATTTGAAAATTTTAGGTGTAAATTCAAAATGAATAAACTTTGATAAACCCCAAATCTTTTACACCGTACAACAGTAGACTAATTTTTTTCAATACATAGTAAGATTCTTGTACATTACAGTGTAAATGATAACATATTGATTATATGGCATAGTTAACATAAAGAAGTTATATATCAAACAGAAAACAACATAATAACTAATATACAAATGCACACAAAACATGGCAACATTTACCCACATAGAATGCAATAATAGAATCACCAACTACGTTCTCAAATACAACTTTTCCTTCGTTGTTCCACGCACATGTCCCAATAACAAAATTGTATAAATTATTGAAAGCGTAACAAAACTTAAACACAATAACTTTAACGAAAGTGTAAAATATTTAGAATAATGAATACTTTATTCTAAAAAAATACGACTGTTAATGTTAGTTAAAACTATTGAAACTGTCGTGTAACATATTCTTATAAACAAACAAAAGCTTTAACCACAAAAACGTTTTATTTAAATGCTTAGGCACAATTCAATTGTAAAGCATTGATCTACATAGGAAATCATTAAATCAATGTAAAATGAACAAGACTTTAAATTTACAAAATTTGTAGTAATTTTAAATTATTTTTGGGGTTTTAGGAATTTTTGTCAATATTTTTAAAACATAAAAAAACACAATAATAGAATTAACTAAAATTAATGAACTTTATATATTTATCATTTCACTTCAAGAAAATTAGGTATATTTAAAACTTTTCCAGTAAGTAATTATTTATTAAATCCTAAAAATAAAATTATTTCTGTCATAACAAATATTTTCCCAGTACAAAAAGTTCCAAATGCAAAACTCCACAGAATGCAATATACTCCTCAAGACATTCTTCTTTTTATATTCCCCCGCCATATTGGATTCCAAGGTCGGTAACAACGCCTATATATTTACTCTAAATGCGCATTCAACATTAACTTAATCACAATCTCATACATTCGTGTACATAGAAGAAGAGTTTTTCCGAACGTCTAAATACGTTTTATAAAGACAGCGCTAGAAGTGAAAGCAAACTATGGAATTGTATATATTAATGATCTGATTAAATACATTACATAATGTAATACAAATAATATATATTGGAGTGAGAGAGATATAAAATATGAGTGTAAAGTTCAGAGTGCTTTCTAGAGGTCAATGCAAATACTTTGTCGTTACTCCCTAAAAAGCACTTGTAACGAGTTAATCTAAACCTAACAGAGTCGGCGACTCTGCACATTGAGTGCAAGACACTCCTTGCAGGATATATGTAAAAGTATTTATCCGTTGCGTCTCCTTGTAAGAATTACAGAAGCCTCTCTAAAGAAATGTAGAAAGAAACTATATAGTATCGGGACCCATTACG